>PVLC010001974.1:0-90707 GCA_004027655.1 Graphiurus murinus
CTACCTCTGAGCTACACCCCCAGCCCTTTTTATTTTGAAATAGGGTCTTGCTAAGATCCTGACAGTCTTGCTAAGTTGCTGAGGCTGACTTCAAACCTGTGGTCCTCCTGTGCTGGGATTATGGGCGTGTACTACCTTGCTGGGCTTCAAAATAGATTTCAGATCATGGCTCCAAACTCCTATGAGATGTCAATAAAAATATTTTTTTTAAAAAATGAACTATAAAAAATTCTAGCAATTTTTCTTACCCATGTCCTGATGTGTGTGGTCTAGGTAAACAAGGGTTTATGTTCCATCTGTTCCTATAGTCATCTGTCAATGACTTCAGCTCTCTGATGGATTCAAGGAAAGTTTGAACTTGGAGTTTGGATTGTTGATGTTGTAAGGTTAGGCAATTTGCTCTTGCCACCTTCCTACATCTCTGAGAAGAATCTGGAACTCTCCTCCACAAAACTAAACAAAATATAATTGTTTATCTATGAATCTCTGCCTGTAGACTACCCAGTTACAGAGTGGTCCCTCCTCTTTATCCCCAGGTTCAACATGGAGTCAGGCATAGTAGGTGATCAGTAAAAATGCCTGGACATTTTGCTATATTTTTAAAAGTATCCTATTCTCTTTAGACTTTTGGGGATTAGCAGTATCACATTGTGAAAAATGCAGATTTTAGCCAAGCATGGTGGCACACCTCTGTATTCCCAGTACTTGGAAGGCTGAGACAGGAGAATTACAGGTTCAAGACTAGCCTCATCAGTTTACGGAGACCCTCAGCAACTTAGTGAGACCCTATTTCAAGATAAAACATTAAAAGGGCTGGGGGTGTAGCTCAGAGGTAGAATGCCCCTGGGTTCAATCCTGAGTACAAAGAAGAAAGAGAAAAAAGGAAGGAAGGAAGGAAGGAAGGAAGGAAGGAAGGAAGGAAGGAAGGAAGGAAGGAAGGGAGGGAGGGAAGGAAGGGAAAGGAAAAGAAATGCAGATTTTTAAATATACAATATAATATTGTTACCTCTTGTCACCTTACTACGCAACAGATCACAATGAAAAGATGAATACCCTGATTTGATCACACTCTATTCCATAAATGTGCATAATTTTAATGTGTCAATTTAAAACAAAACATAAAAGAGAAAAATGTAAATTTTCTGGCCTCACCCCATCTACTGAATCTGAAATTCTGAGGGTAGAACCCTGAAATGTGTGTTTTAACAAGCCCTTCAGGTGGTTGATTCTATTTGAAAACCACTGGCCTTAGAGAAAGATGAGATCTGCAACTGCTTCCTTCTTACCTGTTAGGACAAATGCTGTGAGCTTTCAGGCTGCAGCCCTGATTCCTCACCCCTGGACACACCTTAAACTTTCTCAGCTACTTTGTACTTCCCCATTTGATTTCCCAAACCTTGAGTCCATGACCTGAGTTTGACCTCTCACTTTAAGCAAAAAGAAAAATGAAGGAAAAAAAAGACAAATTTTAAAAACCCAACCTAGTTTCCAACCTTAGCTGCAGATTGGAATCACCTTAAGAGCTCTCTTTAAATAAAAAAAAGGAAACAAAACTTCAAACCAATTAAATCAAAATCTCTGGGGGTGTGGCTCTTTGTTGTTGGTTTTTTGTTTGTTTGTTTTAGTTCTTTCAAGTAATCCCAGGAGCCAACAATCTTAAAAATAATCAACAGTCTACTCCAGACCTGGTTTGGTAGGAAGACTGCCTTCACTTTTCTTTATAAAATAAACTTAACTCCGCCAGACATGGTGGCTGTAATCCCAGTATATGAGAGGCAGAGACAGAAGGATCACAGTTTCAAGGCCAGCCTCAGCATCTCAACAAGGTCCTGTTTCAAAATAAAAAAATAAAAGGAATTGGGCATGTAACTCAAAGGTAGAATATCCCTGGGTTCTACCCCCAGTACCACAAAAATAAATAAGTAAATAAATAAACAATAACAACCTCAATATAGGATTTGGGGAGCAAGATGTTTGTTTATTTACTTATTTATTTATTTATTTATTTATTTATTTATTTATTTATTTCTCTTTCCTAGTACCCTGCACCCCAAACCATGCACCATGTGTGCCCTTTCCTCATGTGACCTTGAAGGCAGAGAAGTGTGAGAGTTCACACAGTCATGGAATTGACTGCTGGCTAAGGTCCAGTCCTGGGTGCTGCAGGTCCATGTTCTGTAACACACTAAGGTGCAGAGGGTCTGCCAACATTTGTTCTTCGGGTTGCCAGAGGAAAGAAAATGCATGCGTTCTGCAACTGCTTATTACCCTGGATTCCAGGTCACTGAGAGGCAAGGAGAAGGTTCTGACAAGGAAGGCATTTACTGGAGAACGAGTTTTCACTTTTAATCAATGTCCAGCCTTTTGCCTTGGCAAGCCAGCCAGCTTCGAGGCAGGTGAACTAGGTCATTGTTTTGGCTAAACTTTTCCATATAAATGCAGGACTCCTATCAAAGAGCAGGTCTGCAAACCTTTGCAGAAGTTGACTCATCCATTAGCAAATTTTCCAGCCCCTTCCCTGACATTGAGCAGTAGATATACACATGCAGAAAAATGTGTGCCCAGGCTCAGGACCTATGCAACTTGGGGGCTGAACCTGTAAAACACTCCACCGTCTTCTGGACAGCTTTCTGCTCTGCCCTGCTCCAGCCACCGAAACTCTCCTTTTCCTGCCTCTGTAGGTTGCAGGACTGCAGCATTATTTCCTATGACCATGTAGCTCTACCCTTCAGGCACGCACACTGATCACCATCATCTGATCTTGTGCAGTGACCCCCAGCACCCCCACTAGCATCTGGAACCTTACCTCCCAGGGCCTCCTGCAGCTTTGTGGTCTGATCCTAACAGCCACTTTCCATCTCCACCCCCAGGAACTGCCTTACCTCTGAGAATCATAGGCACAGCCGATCCTGCTTGTGTTGGTTCCAATAGTTCTACTGTAGGACTTTTCTCATTTTATCATAATAGGTTGTTGATAACCCCTTTTCCCCCAATAGACTATATTTCTTTGCAACCTATTTCTTACTTATTAAAGATAAAGACCACTGGGCATAGTGATAGAGGCCCACCATACCAGTACTTGGGAAGCTGAGACAGGAGGATCGCAGGTTCAAGGCCAGCCTCAGCAATTTAGCGAGAGCCCATTTCCAAATAAAAACAGAAAGGGTTGGAGGTGTAGCTCAGAGGTAGAATGCCCCTGGGTTCAATCCCCAATACCCTCCTCCCCATACACACACACACACACAATGCTTGTGGGAAAGGGAATGGGAAGCTGACCTGGTAGGACATGGTGTAACTTGAAACACAGTATTGCATGTTTTCTATTGCTGTAGTTGTTCAGAATTTCTTCATCTGAACATAGAGATACAGAAAAAATTAGCGATGACCCTTGATAACACCAGGTAAATTCCAGTGTGATTATACTACAGTGCAAAGCATCTGACCTCCATTATTCAAATAGAAGAAGAGGGAGTGCCTAACACAGTGTTGCCCTGGTTTTTGTTTGCTTGTTTGTTTTATTGTTTTCTGTTTTGTGTAGGTATCTTGGTATGGTCCTGGTTATTACACAGGTGTGAGTCAATATCATATTAAATAATAATTAACCTCCTTATTTTCAGATTTACATTTGATGGATGTTTGGGGCACTGTAATGTCTCACATTCATTTTTGGAATATGTGCATGCTTACAACACAAATATCTTTTCAACATCAGTTTCTTCAGCATCTTTGCCAACAGATAACATGTATTTATCACTGATTCAAGGCCATCCTCAGCAACTTCGTGAGACCCTGTTTTCAAAATAAAAAATAAAAAAAGGCTGGAGTATTATAGCTCAGAGGTACAATACTCATGGTTTCAACCCCCAGTACCACAAAAAGTATATATATGATGTGTATATATATATGTGTGTGTATATGTATACATATGTGTATATATATGCACATACTATGTTTTATATATATACATAGATACACACACACACACACACACACACACATATGGAGAGAGAGATGCAAAGCCTCTCTCTTAATCAATGCTTAATCAATGCTTAATCAATGTTTGTTTGATTTAAATATATGTTGAAATCATCTCGGTGGATAGTTTGAAGTTGGCTGGAAAAAAACCTGCCAAGCCCGACACAGAGAGCCACTGAGCACGTCCTGTGAGTCTGTATAGGTAGAAAGAGGCCATCACAACCCAAATGGTGTGGTGTGCAAAGGCAGAAGACTGCTAAGTGAAGGTGGCAGCCAGATCATCTAGGGCAGCACTGCTCAAGGAAAAGACAATGAGGCACAGAGGCAAGCCACGTGGAATTTTAATTTTTTAGTGACCACCTTTAAAAAGAAATAAACCCATGAAATTAATTTTAATAATATGTTTAAGCCAGTGGTCCATGCCTGCAATCCCAGTACTTGGAAGGCTGAGACAGGAGGATCACAGATTTGAGGCCAGAATGGGGTAACTTAGTGAAACCCTGTTTGAAAAAAATTAGAGCTGGTGGTATAACTCAGAGGTTTAACATCCCCAGGTTCAATTCTCAGTGTCACAAAGTAATAATAATAATAATAATAATAATAATAATAATAATAATAATATAACCCAATATATACAAAATATTATCATAGAATCAATGTGAAAATTAAGGTGTTCAATATTCTTTTAGTTTTTTTGTTTGTTTGAAGTTTTAAGAATTTGGTATAAATCTTACACTTCCTGTATATCTCCATTCAGTGTAGACATACCTCAATAGCTCACTGATCTAGAAGCTAAAGGAGCAGACTGAGAAAAGGCCAACCCCTTCTTTTAGTCCTCAGGTCAGGGCCAGAGGAAGGCAGGTATAAAAGGATCCTGAGAAGAATGACTGCCTTTATGGGGGGAGGTTGAGGCCCCCTGGGGCACAGACCAGCTTGAATTAGGGACCTTGTGTATGAGTCTACATATTCAAGATAAATACAGCTTAAGTGGCTACTTTACTGAACCGGTCCCACTTCATATGGAATTCATACCACTTACTTTCATTATCTCTGTTATTATGGGAGAATAACTTTAGGGTGTTGCAGACAAATGACCCAACCAGTCATTTATGAGGGGCCATTAATCTTAGCCTCATGGCAGGACTAAAGGGGAAAACAAACAAGCTCTTCTCACAAATCCAATTAGATGCAGTATGTGAAGAGTTTCTTGTAGCAGAGCAAGTAGCGGTGGAGTGTCAGAAACAGCTGGAAAGCAAGAGGAGGTAAGGTAGACCCCAGCTTTTATGTGGCACAAAAAAGGTCAGCTCCTTGAATGTGGAATTTTCTGGAAAGTGCTAAGGAACAGCCTGAGCTAAAATACCTCAGAAAGGAAGCAGTAATTTTGCAGGGAGATTTTCTCAAGCAATCTATTGCAAAATAACCAGCGTGAAAGCCATTGAAGAAAAACACTGTGCATGTAGGCCCTTTATATTCTGCCCTGTGTTTCTTTCCTGACAAAGAATGAAGGTATGTGGGAGGAGGGAAAGCCAGGAAAAGCAGGGGAAACAAAGACTGCTTACAGAAACCAGTGAGCTTAGCTGAACGGCAGGACTCTGATCTGCAGGACTGGTCCCTGACCAGGAAACCTTTTTCGAGGTGAAAGGGTAGAAGGAGATGTTGTTTGGTCCTGCAGAGCTGCAATAGTAAAACCTTCCACCTACTCACTCTCTCAGCTCTGCTTTCCAGATTTATTTGAGGATAGATAAATCCTTAGACTGAGGCAAAAAAATGTGTACAAATTGACAGGTTAGGTTGATTTCATTGTTTAAGAAAATTCATCCAACAAAATGGAACCATTCTAGGCCCTGGATCACCCTTTTGCATTTTAAACTAACAACCACAAAGCACCATTGTTAATGAGTTATCAAAATGACTCTGAGTAGTTTTAATGAAGGAGAATTTCCTTTTAAAATAAGATTTTCATTTAATTTGTATTCTCCCTTGGTCACCTTAATATTTCAAATCAAACCGAACCATAAAGCCTCCATAAGGTTTGAGATCTGAATGATTCAGATCAATACTATCTGACTCTATCTACCACATACTTTTGGGGGGGTGTGCTGGGAGTTGAACCCAGAGCCTTGCACATACTAAGCACTTGTTCTACCACTGAGCTACACCCCCACCCCCCATACCTATTTTCTTGATAGAATCAACAATGAAAAGCCAGATAAATATAAAAGAGCTGATCAGAGTGCAAACAGCAGCCTGAATGCCAATATTACAATGAAGAATCAAATATACTTTATAACATCTTCAAAAATGGCATGATTTTTACATGAGAAAAAGCCACTTGAATATAGGTGAATTAAAAGACAGTGTCAATGACAAGGAATTTTGTCAGAGAAGCCAGACACCAAACAGGTCTGCCTGACCTAGTAGAACTTAATGGCCACTTATTATGTCAAAGCAGAAAAAAATCTCTCCCTTTTCTGAGAGGAGAAAACAAAAAAGATTCATTTGTGAAAAACAGCCAGTGTCAGAACTATCCCCAGGGCCCCAGCTGTTCAAATATTTTATTGCCAACAAATTTCACACACAGGTGCAGGTGGCCCCTCCTTCGTGGAGGCTAAAGGTTCTCCTGGGTTTGATGTTAGAATTTTCTGGAGTTCCTATTAGAATTTGTTGGGCTTCCTATCAGAATTTGTTGGGTTTCATTAGAATTCACCAAGTTTTATATTAGAATTTGCTGGGTATCTGGGCTCCAGGTTATTAAGAAATAACTGCTCTTGTACCTTGGGTCTTTGGGGCTGACATTTAGACTTGCTTTATTACACCTTTAGCAGTCTGGGAAAGCCAGTTTGCTTTCCTAGCTGATACTCTGAGAGATGGTGGGCCAGTCCTGCCCTCTGTCAAGTGGGCCCCCACTGGGACTGCTTTTGTTATGGGTTTTTTTGGTGGTATTGAGAATTGAACCCAGAGGCATTCTAACTTCGAGCTATACCCCCATCCCAATTTTATTTCTTATTTGGAAACAGGATCTTGCTAGGTTGATGAGTCTCACTACTTGCTGAGGCTGTCCTCAAACCTGTGATCCTCCTCTCTCAGTCTCCCAAGTACTGGGATTAAAGGCATGCACCACCATGCCTGGCCTGCGACTGCTTATATTGTGTGCCGGTTATTGCTATAATCCCCAACATCTTCCACCAGCACATTACCAGGCAGGTTAGAGGCCACAAATGCTATTTACATTTTCAAATTCCTCTTGTAATTAATGTTGTGGAAAGGCTTTTCCGGGGCTATGGTTCCTGGAGGGAAGTTAATAGTATAGGTTGCAAAAATACAATTCTGCAAGTAGGAATCTACGCAAGGATTAGAATCACTGCTATGATAAATCTAGTCTTTCTTCATTCTTCACACCTGCTATTGTTGGCTCCCAGCTGACTGTCCATGATTCTTCAAAATAGCATTTTCAAAAAAAGTTCCAATGTGGCTGAGGGCGAACCTTTTTTTTTTTTTTGGTACTGGGGATTGAACCCAGGAACATTCTACCTCCAAGCTACACCCCCAGCCCTATTTTTTATTCTTTATTTTGAAATAGGGTCTCACTAAGTTGCAGAGGGCCTCACTAAGTAGCTGACGCTGGCCGAGAACCCAAATCCTCCAGTCTCAGCTTCCCAACTACTGAGATTTCAAGCGTGCGCCACCACACCCGGCTACAAAGATTTTATTCAATTCATTAATTATGGAGCCAATGAGATGATAAAAGTGTTCAAAAGGGCATTAGAGGAACTGTGGGTTTGTAGGCATTAAGAAATGTTCAAGTGAGATTGCTGGGCTAGTTACAAAACTGCTCAGTATCCTAGAGGGCAATAAAACTATAACTTTGGGGGTTATTTTTTACCTCTTAGAAATCATTTGCATCTCCATGAGACAAAATATGTAGCTTCACAAAATCTGGGATCTTTAATAAATCATAAATAGCCAACCAGACAAAGGTATCCTCCTACAGACAAAAGTTATCTTCCTATAGGCAGTTGTGTAGTCCTGAGGTACGCTTGTTAAATAACACACCATTATGGCATTCAAAACATATTCTGAGCTCTTTTGGCTTTATTTCCAATGTTTGGATATTCTTTTCTTTTGCTTTTTCCCCTCCCTCCCTCTCTCTCTCCCTCGCCTGCCTGCCTTCCTTCCTTCCTTCTTTCCTTTTTGTGGTACAGGGAATTGCAGCCAGAGCACTCTTCCTCTAAGCTGCACTCCCAGCTCAATTTTATTTTTTATTTTGATACAGTCTCTCTAAGTTGCTGAGATTGGCCTCAAACCTGAGATCCTCCTGTCTAAGCCTCCCAAGTATTGAAATTACAGGTGTGCACCTCCTAACCTAGCTACACAATACTGCCTATAATATGTGTTTAATTGTGTTTTTCATAAAGTAATTGAAATTTCAACCAATACAAGTTAAAAATAAGGAATTAAAATGATTTTGGAAGATCCTTACCTTCATGCTTCTGTGTTTCTCCTTCATAGCAGGAGATTCTTCTCTTTGCCCAGACTCCTCCTCAACCCACTTAGGTAAAAGTACATGAAATTAAACGATGATTCCATCACACCAAAATACTATAAGTTAGGAGCAAATTTGAACATAAATCTTCACTTTTATCATAAAGTAGTGGCAGTATAAATGTACCAGCCCTTGTCATAGGGATTAATTTTAAAATTCCACCAAGGTATCTAAATGTACTTCATGGATAACAATCATTCAATAAATTAATTGAGAAAATGAGTGACTGTAAACTTAAAATTTTAATTTTTACAGGTAGAAATCCAATAAGTTAAACAAGCCCAGGGTCATGAAGTAAGTCCTAGGAAAGATACAGAAAAGAGCCCAATTTTTCATCAGAAACTTAGCGTTTAACTATTGAACAATTTTTCTCAGAGTTATCTTCTTCCTTTTCAATATGTCCTTTCTTAAGGAAAAATGATACCATACAGACAGCTGATTACAAATGGAGGGAGCGAAAACACTTCAGAAAAAAGGACTATCTCCAACCTGTCTGCTGGCGACAATTTTCTTGATTCAGTGACTGATTTTTCTATTTCCACATGAGTGACCATATTCAGCAAAATGTAATTGCCAAACACCTGGCATGTGTCACGTACTCTTAGCTAAAAACAAAGCCATGAGAATCCAGAGCCCATCTGTGATTGTGTACTGGAGAAGGGTCGGAGTTAGCAATCAAAATGATTCTGTCCAGAATGTTCTTTTCCAAAAACTATGCACTTCCAGGTCTCTTT
The DNA here is from genome assembly GCA_004027655.1 of Graphiurus murinus. Lineage (NCBI taxonomy): Eukaryota > Metazoa > Chordata > Mammalia > Rodentia > Gliridae > Graphiurus > Graphiurus murinus. The sequence goes on from PVLC010001974.1 coordinate 9,253, forward strand.
CCACTGAAGTAGCTTGAGTGTGTGCAGGTGTTTTGTGCCACCTAAATTGCCATTGTCGTCACATTCAATCCTATCTTCAGGGGCACTTTAGTAATGAGTCAAATGAACAATCTGATCATTTCATGGCACATATCACAGGAACACCTGGGTTTTATCCCAATAGACGGCTTAGACTTATGACAGAGACAGGGTGCTGGTAGCATGGGGCTGGCCTGACTGGTCCTTCATCGAGAGAATTACAAGGCTTGTCTGAATTTTGAAAAACAAACAAATGTGACATATGGGCAAGAGCAAGGGGAAGGGAGGGTAAAGGGGTGAAGAGGATAAAGTGGTGAGCTTTGCAACAGCATGAGGAGCTTCTCAATCAATCAGAGCAGATGGTTTCATGGGCCATGTGGACTCTGTCACAACTGCTCAAATCCATTGGAGCCAGGGGAGAACAGCTATAGGAAATGGATGACAAATAGATGGGTGTGTTTATGCGCCAATAAAACCCTTTGGGGGGCTACTAAAGAATGAATTTAGGGGCATTCTACCTCTGAGCCACTTCACTAGCCTTCCTTATTTTTAATTTTGGTTTTGTTTTTCATTTTGGTTTTAATACTGAGATTGAACCCAGAGGTATTCTACTTCCAAGCTACACTCTCAGCCCTTTTTATTTTTTATTCTGAAACAAGCTCTCGCTAAGTTGCTGTGACTGGGCTTGAATCTGTGATCTTCCTGTCTCAGCTTCCCAAGTACTAGGATTACAGGCATGTGCCACCATGCCCAGCTCTATTTTTAATTTTGAAACAGGGTCTCACTAAGTTGTTGAGGACCTTGCTAAATTGCTGAGGCTGGTCTTGAACCTATGATCCTCCTTTCTCAGCTTCTCAAGTCCTGGGATACCACGCATGGGCCTCTACTCCTGGTTCCAATAAAATTTTATTTACAAAAAGACATGCTTGGCTGATTTTCACCCTCTGACTATAATTTGCCTCCCACTGAATTTAAGTTAAAGGCGGTCAAATGTGTCTTTGTCTGGAGCCTGGACTTTAGAACTGCAGATGTCATGACCTGAACTGGGATTTTTTTGCCTTCTGAACACATCACAGAAAGTGAGTCCTTCCAAAATTCTTTTTCTTTCTTCTATTTATAGTTAGGCAGATTTGCACAAACTGGACACTTCCTTGTAACTAGAATCCAGATTACAAAATACTGAAAAACCATCACCAACCCCTCAAAGCTCAACATTACATCTGTGAGACAAGTCCCTGTTGTTCTGTAGAGTTGTAACTCATTTAATTTTATAGCTATATAGTACTCCACTGTATAAATATACCTTAGTATATTTATCCATTCTATTGTCATGGACATGGAGTAGTTTCCAGTTTTTGTTATTATGAGTAGTGCTAATATAACAACTATAATACATGTATTTCAGTGAGTATATCTACAAATGTTAAGCCTATATTGAAGAGTGGAGTGGCATTGCTGGGACAGCTTTAGCAAACACCTACAAACAGTTTTCCAAAGTAATGTGTCCTAGTCCTGACCCTGGCTGTCAGCTCCAAGGGGCCCACAGTGCTTTCTGTTTCCATTTGACCCAGGCCCAACCTATGTACACACACTCATGATGGCAATCTCAATGAAGCATATCAGGGCTCTAGTTTTTCCACATCATTATTGTGGAATCATTGTTGTGATGGAAAAATGGTATTTTCCATATTTCTCATTACAACCTTTCTAGTGGAAGTATAGTGGCATCTCACTGTGGCTTGCTTTAATCCTCATTTTCCTGATAGCTAATAATGTTGAGCAACTTGCATTGTGCTTATTTGTCATTTGGATACACATACACACACACAAAGACTGAATCCAGGGGAATTGTACCTCTGAGCTACACCCCACCCCTATTTTTTTTTTATTTTGAAACCAGGTCTCACTAAGTTGCTAAGGCTGACCTCAAACCTCCTGTCTCAGTCTCAGCCTCCCAAGTACTGGGATTATAGGCATGTGCCACCATGCCCTTTGTTGATTTTTTTTAAATGAAGCATCTCCTCCTGTCTTCTCCCCATTTTCCTATGGTAATGTTTGTTCTTCTCTTACTCATTTTAAAGAGATTTTTCCTCTGCGTTTTAGTTGGACTGCTGTGAAATATAACAATGCAGTATGACAACAATAAACAAATATTCTCTCTCACATTTCTCATGGGGCATGAATTTGGGAACAGTTGACTGGGCTGGTTCTGGGTGGAGATCTCTTGGGAGATCGGCATAAGATATCAGCTGGGGCTACAGTCAGCCGAAGACTCGACTAGGGTTGGAGGATCTACTTTCAAGATGGCACACTCACATGGCTCATAAGTTGGTGCTGGCTGTTAGTAGAAAGCCTCAGTTCCCTTCCCACATGGCTCTCTTCCCAGGGTAGCTTACATATCCCTATGTCGTGATGCTCAGCTTCCCTAAGAGTGAACAATCTAAGAGAGTAAGGCAGTAGGGACAATGTTCTTTACGTGTTAGCCTTTACTTCCACCATATCCCAAAAGTGACACAGACAAGTCCTGATTCAATGTAGGACAGGACTGACTACACCTAAGAATGAATACTGTGGGAAGAGAATCCTTGGAAACAATCTTAGAGGCTGGCTACTACATGAGTCCTTTGGCACTTCAACTCATTTTTGGAGAAGGAAAAGAATACAGGAAAGGATGAGAAAGAAACCCTTTGGGATATGCCTTCAATTATGTTAAACTGCTTACCATTCTTCGAGACTCGGTTCAGGTCCCCAAGCTTCAACATGCAGGGCGACACAAAGCACTGCCTGCCAATCCACATGATTTTTCAGGATTCCCAGAGGTTGCAGGTCTCCTGCAGTATTTTGGGCTACTAAATCGTGCTTGAAATCCTGCTTTAGTGCTTTTTAAATTAAGGTTTTGAGCCTTTCTAGAAGCAAGCTTCGTTGGGAGGGTGTAATGTTATGATTTGCTGTGAGTCATTTGTTCTTTATTTATTAAAGGGTCATCCAAGAGATGGTTTTCAGGTGAGGGAGAGGCATCCGGCACCTGAGCTGATAAGGAAATGCGCAATTTCTCAGCCAGATAAGGGAACAAGGCAACAAGGCTGGGACTGGAGAGAGGCAAGAGAGATGTCTCAGGAGCCAAATGTAAGAAAGCACATGCCGTCAGAGTCAGGCAGCTGAAAGGTGGGCACCTGAGAATGAGTTCCAGATGGCAGTCAGTGCTGTTTCCATTGTACCTGGGCCCAGCCTATGTACACACAGTCACAATAACAATTCCAATAACTTTAGATTAAATGATATGCTGTTAGCCAGGCGTGGTGGTGCACTCTTGTAATCCCAGCACTTGGGAAGCTGAGACTGGAGGATCCGGGTTCACAGCTAGCCTCAGCTGCTTAGTGAGGCTCTCCGCAACTTAGTGAGACCCTGTTTCAAAATAAAGAATAAAAAATAGGGCTGAGGGTGTAGCTCAGAGGTAGAATTCTCCTGGGTTCAATCCCCAATACCAAAAAAAAAAAAAAAAAAAAAAAAAAAAAAAAAGATATGCTGTTGCCATTTTCCAGCAATTCCATAGGATTAGACTTAACATCATTTGCTAATTGCTGGGCACATTGCTCAGTTAATGATGAATCCTCTTAACAACTTCTGCAAAATAGGCATTATTCACATTTTACAGCTAAGGAAGATGAGGCTTGTCAAAGCTACAAAAGTGGCCCATATTTGCACAGTTGGTAAGAGGCAATGCCAGAAATCCAGAGGAGGTGGGCCTAAGTCTCACATCTACACTCTTTCCCTCTTACTATGCTGTACATTTCCATGAAAAGATAGAAACTGACAACTATGGGTGTGATGTAGATGCCATTTAAGCAGACGATTATTATATTATCAATGACCTGTAATGGCCTGTGTTATGCAAATAAAATATATCCTCACTATCTTTTCAGTGAAGCCTAGATATTTAAGTGTTTGCAGAAAGATGGCATGGGCAGAGGGAGCTGCTAAAAAGTTCTCATGAACTGGGTGTGGTGGCACACACCTATAATCTCAGTACTTGGGGGGAGACTTAGACAGGAGGACTGCAGGTTCGAGGCCAGCCTCAGTAACTTAGCCAGGCCCTCAGCAACTAAGTGAGACTCTGTTTTGAAATAAAATATAAAAATATCTCAGAGGTAGAATATCCCTGGGTTCAGTCCTCAATACCGCACACATACAAAAAAGTCTTCATGAATAAATGCAGTTGAGAGAGCTCCTGTAGATGGACCAGGGTGCATCTGTATCCATAGAGAGCTGGAAAATCTTTCCATAGAAATTCCTGTTTCTGGCCAGGCACAGAGGTGCATGTCTATAATTCCAGTATTTGGGAGGCCGAGACATGAGGATTGCAGGTTTGAGACTAGCCTCAGAAACTTAGCAAGGCCCAAAACAACTTAGTGAGACCAAATTTCAAAGTAAAATAAATAATCAAACAAACAAATAAATAAATAAAGGCAAGCTGGGTTGAATACCCCTAGGTTCTTTCCCCAGTATAAGAAAAGGACAGAAAAAAAGAAATGGAAAAAAAAAAAGGAAGGAAGGGAGGGAGGGAAGAAAAAGAAATTCCTGTTTCTGGGCCAGTGAGACAGTCTAGTGTTTGTCCATTTTCTATGAAAAAGGTTGATGATTTTGATTTTTTGTATATGAGAAAGTGACTTTACTGATAAGCAAGACTACTGGAAAGTTCTGGTGTGAGCCTCAAGAGCTACTGCAAGCCGGGCACCGTGGTGCACACTTGTAATCCCAGCATTCTGGAGGCTGGGACTAGAGGATCTGGGTTTGCAGCCAGCCTCAGCTACCTAATGAGGAACTCTGCAAGTTATGCAAGTTAGTGAGACCCTGTTTCAAAATAAAGAATAAAAAATAGGGCTGGGGGTATAGCTCGGAGGTAGAATGCCCCTGAGTTCAATCCTTAGTACCGAAAAAAAAAAAAAAGCTACTGCAAGTTCTAGCTTACAAGAAAGGGAATGCATTTTTTCAGTGAAATCAGTATCCTTTGCATTTTAGAGTGAAGCGCGTAGGTCAAAATTGGCGTTTTCCTAGGAGCCTAGTTAATACATGATCAAGATCAGGGTGAGCACACTTCTTCTGCAAAGGGCCAGATACTTTAGGCCTTGACAACTCTAATCTTCTCTGTCACACTATTCAACTTTGTAAAGCAGTCATAGAAAAATGTGTACGTGAATGGGCATGGCTGCATTCCAATAAACTTTCATTTGCAAAATTGGGCATAGGAGATGGCTTGACTTGACGGCCATAGCTTTCCAACCCCTGATCTAGAGGCATCACTCAAGTGTGATTACTTTGAATACTGGGGTTTTTCGTTTTTGTCTGTTTGGGTGGGACTGCTTTTTTCTCTTCCTTCTTTCCTCCTTCCCTTCCTTCCTTTATTTCTTTTTCTTCGCATTTCTTTTTATGGTTGTTAAAATGCTAAAGTGATAAAATAAAGAAAACCTATGGTGCCGATCTTTGAACAGCAGAGAAATGGTTTGGCCACAGTGCATACAATTTAAAGGGCCAGCTGTTTTCACTCTGCATCACTAGATGGGAGAACCATCCGGTCTCATAATAAGTTCCAAGCTTCAATTTGGTATTTCAAAAATAGAACTTATTGCTGGAACATCTCTGTCTCTAAGCATTTGGAGGAGATGTTAAATAAATGTCATGGGCCAAATGTGTCATGTGTCCAATGCTATTATTAGATAACACAAGAGAACCTTTATGTGTATAAGTATTCCATTTTGTGTGTGCAAATAAGAAGACTGTGTATAAGGAAGAGATACTGAAAGAATAAATAAATGAATTATACAGCTATAATTGAATGCAATGGAGGGTACCAGCATGTGCATATTGATTCACACTAGCATGGTGATCACTGTCAGAGACTTAAGATTCCAGGTCTCCTTTCCTTATTGAACCTCAGACAAATACTTTGGTCCATACAGCAGCTATAAGATAAAGACATCAGATGAGATCATAGGGTTGCAAACGTACATGCCACCAGGGGCGGGTTGATAGTATAAGGAGATAAGCACAGTATCAGACAGTAAGATAGTTAAGCTGGCTATACTATAATCTGCTTTTTATCTCTGTGTGTGATATTGGTGATCGAACTCAGGGTCTTACTCATGCTAGGCAAGTGCTTTGCCATTGAGCTACATACCCAGCCCTTTTTTAAATTAATGAATGAATTAATTTCATAGTACTGAGAATTGAACCCAGTGGTGCTTTACCAGTGAGGTACATCCCCAGCTTTTTTTATTTTTTATTTTTTTTAATTTTGAGACAATATCTTTCTAAGTTTCCCAGGCTGGCCTCAAACTTACAATCCTCCTGCCTCCAAAGTCCCTGGGATTACAAGTGTCCACCACTATGCCCAGTTTATAATCTGCTGTTATAGTCTGCCTTTTAGAAGAAATTAATGGTAGACAAGACTGTTTGCAAACTTCATCTTTGGACTGTGGGCTAACGTCCTGTGACCCTAAGACCTAAAGTAAGGTTCTTCTACCTCTACACTGTTGACATTGTATTCCCAATAATTTTTTTTTGTTTGGTGACTGCCCTTTGCATTATAAGGTAAGTAGAAGCATCCCTGGATACTATCCACTAGATGCCAGTAGCAACTATACCCACCCCTCAATAGTGGCAATCAAAAATCCCTCCAGACATTGCTAAGCATCCTCTTGAGAGCCAAATTGCTCCTGGGTGAAAACTACTGATGTTTCTAGGGTACCATGCAAACATGAGTTTTGAAGCATGGACCCTATCAGTGCTACTCATAGTACAGTCCATGAATCAATGGCATCAGCATTACTTGGGAGCTTGTTAGAAATGCCAGTTCATCATTATGTCAAGTGAGATTAGCCAGCCACAGAAAGTGAAGGGGCATATGTTTTCTCTAATACGCAGAAGCTAGGGAGTAATTGGGATAGCAGAGGGACTCCAGATAATGGAAGAGAAACCTCAGTGGAGCCAAGAAGGTAGTCTAAGGGAAGGGGAGGAGGAAGAGTAAGGTTCATTTAAGGAATTACTACCATCTGCTATGTGTACATATGTGAAAACACCAATGTCAATTTCAGTACTCTGTATGGGGAAAGGTGGAAATGGGGAAGCACCTGGCGGGGTCCACCAAGTGCTATGTGGATGTATGTCACTGTCAACACAATTTACATTATATGAGACTACAATGCATCAATAATATGCATTATAATTTAAATACATATTTTAAAATGTAAAAAAAAAAAGAAATGTATGTTCATGGCCACTACTCAGTACCTCCTGACTCAAGACTCTGTGGGGATGGGTCTTAGTAGAACTGGAGTAGATTCTTAGTGTGATCATTTAGATTTAGAATGGCCCCCTAGCCCTCACAGAAACAAGGCAGCAGTGTTCGATGCAGGGCTTGTTTGCTAAGAAGAGATCCCTGTGGATATGGCCTTGAGGATTATATCACCTTCTTCATCCCCTTCTTGCTGTCTGCTTACAGCCTCCATGATGTGAGAGCAGAGCTTTGTGGTCTCTCTCTCTCTCCACTTCCCATTGTCATCTCTTGAACTCTGCAGATGCCGGTCTCACATGGACTGAACCATAAAATCTCCAAAAACTGTGAGCAAATACATATTGCTTCCTCTAGGCTGTGTGGTCTGTCTTTTGGGATTGTAGCAATAGGAATGTTGACTTGTTGACTGAGACAGAAAATGGTACCAGGGATAGGGTCATGCTATTTCTTTTTTCTTTTTTTTTTTCAGTACTGAGGATTGAACTCAGGGGTATTCTACCTCTGAGCTATACCCCCAGCCCTATTTTTTATTCTTTATTTTGAAACAGGGTCTCACAAAGCTGTGGAGTGCCTCACTAGGTAGCTGAGGCTGGCTGCGAACCCAGATCCTCTGGTCTCAGCCTCCCAAATGCTGGGATTACAAGTGTGCGCCACCACGCCCAGCTGGGTCATACTATTTCTAAATCTGATCATATGGATTATAAATCTTTGAAACTAGTCTGTGGGAGGAACTCAAAAGGGCAGAATGTGGCTAGAAAGGTGGATGGTAGAGACTCCTGAGAAGATTTTGGAGGGAAAAGAGAACTCCATAGGAAAATGAGTAGAGGTCATACATGTTACATTCTGGCAAAGAAATCACCATTTTACCAGTGTCCTGAAACTTTGCGTGAGGTCAACTTTAAAGATGATAGGCTGATTCGGCTGGTGGAGGAAATCTCAAAACAGCAAAATATCCAAACTATTGTGGATATTGATGTTCGCATTCAGCAAATTGTACACCAAATTTTGGGAGCTGAAAATAAAGAAGAAAGACTTTATAGATTTTCAGTTTGGCTAGAAAGGCATGTGTAAACCTGGGGCCCAGAGAGATGATGTTGTGGAAGAAAGTAAGATGGATAAAAGGAAAGAGGAAGTGGTGGCCATGGTAGAGTTGGGGCCAGTAGCAGCCAGAATGGAGGCGGGCCTGTGGCTATGTTTGAAAACGGACCAGTGGCAATGATTAAAGAGGGCATGACTCCCTTTCCTTCTGCACTCACATAATGCTGGCTTTGCTAAAAATAGGTGTCATAGAGGCTTCCCCCCAGATTTCAAAGGAAATCCTGGGAAGCCAGGTAATGTGTGCTAGGGTCAGAATCTCTTCTAGCAGGCCCAGATGGGGCAATTTGTAAAGCTGTGGGGGTGAAGTCAAAGTTGCAAAGAAAACCTCTGTGATTTAGAAATGCCAGAAACATGGAATAAGTGTGAGTAAAGACTGCAAGCTATGAGCCATGCTGGAAGAGTGAGTATGCTGCCTATTACAATCAATCAGACCATCAGGGTGGAGCTGCCAAGGCCCCTTGGCGAACACATCTTACCACCATGTGCCTCAGATGCCAGAAGTGGAACTATAGGATAAAATGCTTTCCCTGATAGATTTTTATACTATATTGGTCCCATTTCTTCCTTCTATGACCCTATGTTTCCTTTTTTGTGTGTGTGTGGTACTGGGGATTGAACTCAGGGGCATTCTACCTTCGAGCTATACCCCCAGCCCTATTTTTTATTTTGAAACAAGGTCTCACTAAGTTGCGGAGTGCTTCACTAGGTAGCTGAGGCTGGCCGTGAACCCAGATCCTCCAGTCTCACCCTCCCAAATGCTATGTTTCCCTTTTGGAATGCAAATATTTACTCTGTGCCATGGCACATTGAATGTATGTAACTTGCTTTTGTTTTTACAGGGCTTATAGCCAAGATTTTACCTTGAGTCTCAGATACTTTGGACTTTTGAATGATGCTGGAACTGTTAAGAGTATGGGGACTCTTAGATATGAAATGAATGCATTTTACATCATGAGGTAGCCACGAGATCTAGGGCACTGGGGCAGCATGTAATGGTTTGGATTTGAAGATGTGTTTGGTTGCTAAGGATAGGTCCCTGGGGAGTGTGACCTTGGGGATTATATATCCTTCCTCCTCCCTGCTCACTCTCTTGCTTCTGGCCTCCATGATATGAGAGAGGGGCTTTGTGGGTAGGCTGGCTCTCTCTCTCTCTCTCTCTCTCTCTCTCTCTCTCTCTCTCTCTCTCTCTCTCCTTTTCTTCCCACTTCCACATCTTGCAATCTGCCAATATTGGTCTCACATGGACTGAACTCCAAAATTTCCAAAAACTGTGAGCAAATAAATCCTCCTTCCCTTAAATTGTGTTCTCACTTTTTTGATTATATCAGTGAGAATGTTGACTGAGACACTTAGGGAAGCAATTCAAGCTTTTCTTCTCTCTTGAATAGATGGGATGATACGTGAAAGTGATCAGTAATCTAACAAGAAGAATGGAGGACAAAATGCTGGAGGAAGACAAATGGAAGTATGTGTCATTTTCATCAGTGAGATGGGGAAGAATGGAGTGGATGCCTAGATTTTAGTGGCACTTGATGCACCATATTTAAGGATTTAAAATAACAATATTTCCTGAGATGAACTCTATTGGCTACCTATCTATGTATATGGTATGCAGGCTCTCTTAAAACATTTAGACCATATATCTATCATGATTTTATGTCAATCACAGTGGTTGTCACTCCAGAAAAATCCCTCCCTTCTCCCATGACTGTGACTCCTCCACATTTTCTGATTCTGGTAACAGGAACTCAGTTTCTCCCCCTACCTGCACTCTCCAGAAGAATATACATCCATCTCTCCTTGCCCAACCAGGAGTGAGCCTATGACCCAAGATGGAGTCATCAGAATCCTCCTGTGATTTTTCAAGCTATATCCTGTAACCTGGCTTAAAAGAACAATTTCAACACAGAGAAAGGCAGAGGTAGAAACAGGGAAAGGTGATGACATTTGGATTGGTTCCAGCTGTCTCTACAACCTTCCTGTGATTTGAGTGTATGTGCCAATAAATGCGTCCTTTTTTTGGCTTAAGATATTTGAGTCAGCTTTCTGTCACTTGCAATTGTAAAATCCTGACTAATATACAGCTCATCAATAGTAATCCATCAAATATGATTGCCTAGCACCTAATAAGGACTGTAACTTGGATTTAGTATTGTAAGATACATTATAGAGCAATCCTAATTTGTTAATTAGATTGACAGACCATCAGGAATATTTATCACAGGAGCACAGTGCTAAAAGAGAATTCAGAATATTTTTGTTTTAATTTATTTATGATTTGATTATGAGAAAGATTTACCCTCTTTTCTTAGCTCCACATAGACTTATCAGAAACGGTTTCCATATTGTTTAAATCTTTTTGTTTAAAGAACTAGGAGTCAGGAGAGTTGTTGTAGTATGTGTGTGTGTGTGTGTGTGTGTGTGTGTGTGTGTGTGTGTTACATTTGGCAAATCAAGAAAGGAAAAAGAAGAAAATTAAATTAGTCAATAATTCTACTATTCAAGTTAATGATTAATGTATTTGTTTTTTTAAATTTTTTCCCTTCTGTATAAAACTTTTAAAGTATTTCAGCTCTGGAAATTATCAAAAACACTAGGATGTACCTAATAAACATGTGAAATTGTACTGATCACTTTACAAAATAACCTAATTACCTGATCTATGTTTTCTAGATGCTTACAATATAAGAAGGTTTGCGAACTTTTTCTGTAAAAAAGTCAGGTAGCAAATATAAGGATTGAACTCTCAGGGGCATTACCTCTGAACTACACCACCCAACCCTTTTTATTTTGTTTATTTTGAAACAAGGTCTTGCTAAGTTGCTGAGGGTCCCACTAAGTTGCTGAGATTGGCCTCAAACCTTTGATCCTCCTGTCTGCACATACTGGAATTTAAGGCATGTACCACCATACCTGGTTGCAAGTATTTTAGGTGTTTAGGGTTAATAGCATTCTGCTGTAACTACTCAACCCTTGGAACCTTAGTGGGAAAGCAGCCATAGATAATATGTAAATAATTTGTGGGGCTACATTCAGATAAGACTATTTTTTAAAAACAGTCATCAGATTGAGTTGCCAACCACAAATCTGAGCAAAACCATTAGGTCAGCATTTTAGGCCAACCAATTCTAAGGTGGTGAACAGGAACGGGAACTATTCTCACTAGATCAACTCTGGAACTACCTAGAGGTTTAGATTTTCCTTTGAAACAAGTCAGGAGAAAGCCAAGCATGACGGAGCACATCTGTGATCCCATTTCTTGAGAAGCTGAGACAGGAGGATCACAGGTTTGAAGCTAACCTCAGCAACTTAACCAGACTGTGTTTCAAAATGAAAATAATAAAAAAGGCTGGGGTTGTAGCTCAGTAGTAGAATGTCCCTGGGTCTAATCTCTAGTCTCTCAGTCTCTCTCTCTCTCTCTCTCTCTCTCTCTCTCTCTCTCTCTCTCTCTCTCTCTCTCACGTGCCCGCATGCGCGCGCACACACACACACACACACACACACACACATGGTCAGATGAGTGCTATGTATGAGCCATTTCTGTGCAAGCGCTGAAGTTCTACTGACTTCTCAGCAAGCACTGGGGTGAGGGTAAGTTGTCACTGCACCTTCTTTAAAAGTGAAGAGATGATTCCCACAAGACTTGACTTGTTGGTGAGCCTTCTTTTCCTGTGACAGGGCTGACTCATGGAATATATTGTAGCCAAGATATCCTAAAAGCCAGCTCAAGAAGAAAAGCTTGTGATAATCATTCCCCAGGGACCGAAGAAACCTGCCTGAGAATTTAGTCTGGGGAGCCTGAGGACACACTCTAGGAGTGAAAGCTGGAGGAAGGTTGAAAGCTGAGGCTTTTAGGGAGGGCACACAAGAGAAATTTCAAGGATGAGACAAGGAAAAACTACTAGAATAGCAGTTGGAGCTTATAAATGGGAGACTGTGGGAAATCAAGCTAGGGGGTTAGAAGAGCTTAGAAACTCAGGATTTAGGACTTGGGGATGAAGCAGGGAAAATCCAAATTGTTTGTAAGTTTGTACTGAAGCCTAATCCAACAGAGGTCAATCACACACCCCCATGGTGGGGTAGTAGCTCCAATATCAAAACTTCAATATGTGTAAAAGTCATTTGAGGGGCTTATTTAAAATGCAGATTACCCCACCATAACCTTTCAGGGATTCAGAGTCAGTTAAAGCTCAAATAAGGCTAGAAGATCTACATTTTGGCGTTGGTACCAGGGACTGAACCCAGGGGCATTATATCTTTGAGCTATATCCCCAGCCCTTCTTTAAAATTTTGAAACAGGGTCTCACTAAATTGCTGAAGCTGGCCTCAAGCCTGTGATCCTCCCAAATACTAGGATAAGAGGTGTGGGTTATGGCACTTGGCTCTATATGCGTATTTCAATTTGAGACTCTAAAGCAGACACTTTTGTTCATAATTTTTATTCAAAATAATATACTGGGTAGAAACCATTGAGGTTAGATCAGTTTCTAGAATCAGGAGAAAGAGATAAATTTCTATACATTTAAACTCTTTGCTTGGTCATACCAGGCTATTTATTTAGGAAGAAAGTAAAATTACATAAAAAGCTTAGAAAGGAAAAATAAAACTAGAAGTTATTTATTTCTAATAAATGTTCTTTATTAATTTATTCTCCATCTCTTCCCAAAACAATTTCAGTTTTTAAAGATATGATCCCCAGCACCACATACAAAAAGTGAAAAGTTATACAGCTTTTATTTGAAAGAAAAACAGAAGCTAGCCATGGTAGTGTATACCTGTAATCCCAGTGCTTGGGAGGCTGAGATGGGAGGATCGTAGGTTCTAGGCCAGCCTCGTCAATTTAGCAAGATCCTCAGCAACATAGCAAGACCCTATTTCAAAATAAAATATGCCTGGGGGTGTGGTTACAGGTAGAATACCTCTGGGTTCAATCCCTAGTACCAATAAACAAACAAACAATAAAAGAAAAAAAAAACAGCCACAGCAATATTTCTCATTCCATCCAGAATACTGCCATTTCCCTGTTAAAAGATTTAAAAGATGACATCTATTTCACTCCCCTGGAAACGACTAGGTTTCTATTCAGAAAAGACAAATGTGGCAGTATGTGACTGCCTATATTTTAAGTCTAGGCCAAAAAAGGCAACATAGCTTCTGCCCAGCTGGCTTTATCTTGGGACACTCCCTGTGGTGTGGTACCTTGTCACCATGTTGGTCATTTGGACAGGTGGCATATGGGCATTCTAGCCACAGTCATAGCTTTTTGTCTTATCAAATAGCCAGCATTGACTTCCACATATATGACTGAGCAAACCTGAAAAATACAGCCCCAAGTCTTGAGCAACCACAGCCAAAGCCATGTGGAACAAAGACAAGCTGACCTGCCAAGGTTTGCCTAAAGTGTATCTTTGTGAACAAAATAAATGTGAACACTAAACCTTAGGATGATTTGGTACATGGCATTAGGTAACTTTAACACTACTATAAAATAGTACCATACTTATGACAATAAGGTAAAGGAGATTTAGGGCCAGAAAATAATAAACCTAGCAAAAACAAACAAACAAAAAACATTTGGGGTGAATGAAAGTTTTACTCATTTCTGAAAAAATGAGGTGATTGATTTTTATTTGGATATTTTGTTGTTTAAGCTTTCTGGCAAACAGGAATACATACAATTTAAGGCAGTGTTTCTCAAACTTGAACATATATACAAATCACTTAGGGGTTTTATAAAAATATAGATTCTGATTCAACAGGTCTAGAGTAGGGCCCACTGGGTATGGTGGTGCATACCTGTAATCCTAGTACTTGTGAGGCTGAGACAGGAGGATTGCAGGTCCAAGGCCAGCATGCAGTAATTTAGTAGAACCCTGTTTCTAACAAATTCCCAGGTGGTGTTATAACTTCCATTCCTAGGACCACATTTTGAAAGCAAGCATGTGAGGCAACTTTTCTGCAATAATACAAATGACTTTCATAAGACTGTTTTTCTTAAATAAGTTCTTCATTATGGAATAAATGCGTGAGACAGAAATTCACTAAGTGATCTGTACGGGCCCCAGGCAATGAAAGTCAAGTTCAAAATTTGCTGTTGGACTGAACTGGTCTGAGGGTAAATTTTTAAATACCTGAGGATATACTTCATTTCTTTTAAGCAATCCTCCCCAAATATTATTTCTTGTACATGTGCTTTTGATAAGATTTGCAGAACAGATTGTTCAAGGTTAATATCCCTGGTGTGAACACAGTACCAGACATTTTCTGTTGCCAATTATGTTTCAACCATCAAAAAGACAGAGTAGAGTTAAGGTCATCTTAGGACATTTAAAATACCAATCCAGAACAGGTGTTTATATAGATGTACACACAACCATCACATGGGGAAAGCAACCCAGGAGCATGTCCATTGTATTGGTCAGAATTCTCTAGAGAAACAGAGCCAATGGGATATATAAAGATATATAAGTGTCATGTCGAGTGGTTGAGAACCAGGAAGTGGATGGTGTAATTCTCAGTCCAAGGCCAAGAGAACCAGGGGTGGAAAGGGGGGGGGGCACAATAGGGGTGCGAGAGAGGCACACAGGGATAAGTTCTAGAGTATGAAGGATTGAGAACCAGAAGCTCCAATGTTCGGTGGTACAAGAACAGGGATGTCTCTGCTCAAGTTAGAAGCAAATTCACCCTTCCTGTGACCATTTTTTTCTATCTATATTCCAACAAATTGGATGATTTCCACCCACACTGGGTGAGGGTGGATCGTCTTTACTCTACTTCTGGATACACCCTCAGGGACACACTCAGAAATACAAATGACCAAAAATCTGGGCATCCTTAACCCAGCCAAGTTGACACATAAATTCACCATCATATCCATGAAAGTTTCAATAGCTCTATCCACAAATAGTTCTGGACTATTCCAACCTACAGATACATGATAACCCAAAGCTTATACATGGGCCACTTAGCATTAGTGGGAACCCTACACAATAAGTGTTATCTACCTTATGTTACAGGACCTTTTGTACTGAGCTTGACTTTAAAGGTTATAAAAAATATAAATTTTGCATGAGTAGTTGGTAAAGCTTATGTGATTTCCATCCATAGAGACAAAGGCTGACATATGACCAATGGAAGCTGCAAACAATCAAATGTTTTCCTTAATGCATTTTTCTAGAAGTGTTAGGGTTATAACAATTATCAAATCTAGGCAAAAATTCCTGAAGCCTGCCTGTTCCTCATGAAGAATACTGAATAATAAACTCAGGCCAATCCAAAGTAGGAAATAGACAAAAGAATGAAAAAAGGTTATCAAATAAGTGAGGTTGGATCCATAATTAGCAGAGAAGAGAGAATTTGACCTTCTGAATATAGGATGGAAGCCAGGCATGGTGGCGCATGTCTATAATTCCAGTATTTTGGGAGGCTAGACAGGAGGATGGCAGGATCAAGGCCAGCACACAGTATCTTAGAGAGACCCTATTTCAAAATAAAAAATAAAAAGGAGCTGGGGTATAGCTTAGAAAACCCCTGGGTTCAACTTCCAGTAGCACAAAAAAAATGAATGAATGAACCAGGATGGATTGTGGTCTGGGTCCAACCAGATGGTGATATATCCAGCACATAAAACAGACTGGACACAACACTGGTCCATAAATTCCTAGTGGAATTTATGAAAAAGTAATTATAAATGCACATCTACCTTATAGACAATTCACAAACTGGTAAGGATGGGTGACATGAGTTAGGATAAAAAAAATGGTTGAAGAAAGAAGAAAACATCAGAAGGAAGCAAATCCTGATCAACTTTTCCCACCAACAGAATTACATTATTAACATTAAAAAAGTTTTCTCTGTCATCATTTTACACTCATTCATGCTTCAGAAACTCTCAACAAATTCTCTTCCATAATGAAGTGATAGTGTTTATCATGCAAAATGAGAAAGTTTCCATGCTGAGGCAATAATTTAAAAAATGATTTACTAATTTAGTCTAAGGATCAAACTAGTCTCTAAAAGGTGGTCAGCTTCAACAATTAGCATAAGCCTGTGTGGGGTTACACGTAGGAATCACATTCTGCAGGAGCTACCCCACCAGCTTTTAGGTCTTTTCACTCACGTAACCATTGTCCACCTTCCAAAATGCAATTTATTATCATCTGTCATCCCATTCTCTTTCTTAGAGACCTATACCTTGGAAAAATAATATCTTAATTTCCATTTTAATAGGATTTTGTATTCAGAGGTAAATGTGGGTGTTCCATCTACTGTGTTTAATCAGAAGGCCAGTATACGTATAATTGATTTTAAAGACTTTTAATTCATAATTTTTGCCCTGTGTGTTTGAGTGTGTGCCTATCAGTTAATTGCTGTTGTCACCATATCTGTTAATAAGTGTTGTCTCTGGGGTATGATTGGCATGGTTTATTTACATTCTACTTCATATACTTTCTACTGTTCTAATATTTTGCTTTGTGTTGTTGACAAGCATGTCTCATTTTTATATTTGGAAAAAATAACATTTTTTGGTACTGAGATTGAACCCGGGGCATTCTACCTCATGTTATACCTTCAGCTTTTTATTTTTATTTTGAGGCAGGGTCTCACTAAGTTACTGAGGCTTTCCTGGGACCTGCAATCCTCCTATCTCAGCCTCCAAGTACTGGGATTACAGGCATGCACTACCATGTAGGTTTGTAAAAAAAAAAAAAAACTGTAAAAGACTGATGTAAAAACAGTTAAGGAAGAAAAGAAAATAGGTAACAAATGAAATAAAATTTTTATAAATAGCATTAGAATTTAGAGTGTCATGAAATAAAAATGAGTGCTTTCTTTTTGTATTTTATTCATTGTATTAAACTAGATTCTAAATTATATATTAATTCATTAACAATTTATTAGCATTTGATTAAGAGCCAGGCACTAAGCTAGGTCCTAGGGTTACTAAGCCATAAAAAACCCAGTCTGGTGGAAGAGACACATAGATCAATGATTGCATTAGAAATTTATGAGCACCATGGTACGGACATGAAAAAGCTTTGCTCAACACAGACACAAAACATTAGTTCTCTTGGAGCAGTAGTGGGTGGGGGATGGGTAAAGAAAATCTTCAGAAAACTGATATTTGAAATTAATCTTCTTACCGACTTTTTTGCTTTCTAGTGCTCAATGCTACTATTCTAGAAAAAAAATACATTGTTTTCCTTTTTTCCTGAATTTCTTTTTCTCTTATATTTTTTCATTTTGAAAAATGGAAATGTATGAATGTTTAAAGCATACTTCCAACAGAGTAATGAGAGTTAGTGTAGGAAAGATTTGCATCTCCTTTCTGACTTGAATTACTAGTAAGAAATATTGAATAGCTAATAGTTAATATTGAAAAGTTGATTCTCCTAAGTTTAACCATTACTAAAATTTTCTGTGGAATTTAACTTTCTGAAGAGGAAATATATTTGAATTATACAAAAAATAAAAATGTATAATAGTTATACAGTCAAAAACTCCCAGGCATTCTCAAATACCATATCTCACCTCCACCCCCAGGTAAATATTGTCCTTGGCTTCATATGCCTTTGTTTCTGAATTTTAAGCAAACAAATGTGAGTGTTGATTCTTCTTTTCCTCTTTTTTGTGTAAGTTATTTCTGAAAATACTAGGCCTGACTCAACAATATTGATATCACCTAGAGTTGAAATTAATAGTAGACTTTTAATTGAACATTACAGCCAGGTGCGGTGGCTCACACCTGTAATCCCAGTACTTGGGAGGCTGAGACAGGAGGATCACAGGTTCAAGGCCAGCCTCAGCAACTTGGTAAGACCATCAGTAAATTAGAAAGACTCTGTTTAAAAATAAAAAAATAAAAAGAGCTGGGGGTGTAGCTTGAGGGTAGAGTGTCCCTGAGTTCAATCCCATTACCAAAAAGTAAAAACAAAAAAAAAGGTTAGTTTAAAAATAAAAAATAATAGCCGGACGTGGTGGCGCACACTTGTAATCCCAGCATTTGGGAGGCGGAGACTGGAGGATCCGGGTTTGCGGCCAGCCTCAGCTACTTAGTGAGGCACTCCACAACTTAGTGAGACCCGGTTTCAAAATAAAAAATAAGGCTGGAGGTATAGCTCGAAGGTAGAATGCCCCTGAGTTCAATCCCCAGTACTGCAAAAAAAAAAAAAAAATTTAAAAAGGTAAAAGGGCTGGGGGTGTAGCTCAGTTGTAGAATGCCCTTGGGTTCAATCCCTAGTACCAAAAATATTTTCTAATAAACTGAATATTATAAACTGAGAATCCACATTTATCTCTGATCCTCTTTCAAACCATTAAAATGATAGCAAAAGAGGAAAATAGTATAACTTCACAAAGATATAAGGAACTGGAAAAAGGAAACTGGTCAGCATGAGAACCTGTGATAGATTTCCTTATTTGTTCATACTTATTTGTTCCCTGCCTGTACTTGATCTGCTTCCCTATGAGGAATCACTTCTCTACTCCATAGACTTTGGGTGTGGCCAATGGAATGCCAGAAAATACTACACAAGACATGTCTGAGCACCAGTGTTAATGTACTTGTGTGGTTTGGTTCTTTTCATTGTGCTTCTGCCCTTCGCCAGGAGAATAAAATTCCCCAAATGGTGTCTACTCTTAAGTCTGAGTGCCAGAATGCGAAGACACATGGAGACAAGCCCAGCAGAGCCTAGTAGAGAAACAACTCTCATGTAACTTAAATACAAAATAAAGGCTGCTGTAAGCCCTGGAGATCTGAGAGAAGGTTTTGGTTACAGCAATAGCTCACTAATACAGATTGTGGAACAGTAACTGGAGAAAGCAAATGTTTCAGAGGGAATTTACAGACACTAATATCTAGAAATCCACCAACATTAAATCCTACTCAATTGAAAACCATCCCACTCTCTACGGTGAAAGTCAACTGTCATCAAGCCCTACCTCTGCTCACAAAGCTTCCAATTTTATCTTCCATGCTTTAGTCTTAAACATGAATGTACAACCAAGAAAAGTTGCAATATGAAAGACAGAAATAAAAACGCATGCAAGTAAAGGAACGTGTAGGAGATGAAGATAAATCAGGAAGAAGAAAAAGTTTAAAGACATTAAAGTTAATATTTTAAGAACCATAAGAGATAGCATGTAAAGCCATATTAGAATGATATGCGAAAAGTAACAAAGATATTCTTTCTTTCTTTATGTGTTACTGAGGATTGAACCCAGGGGCATTCTACCTCTGAACTTCACCCCAACCTGGTTTTTATTCTTTATTTTCAAACAGGGTCTCACTAAGTTGTGGATGGCCTTACAAGTTGCTGAGGCTGGCTGTGAACCTGTGATCCTCCTGTCTCAGCCTCCCAAGTACTAGGATTACAAGTGTGCACCACTATGCCCAGCTTGAAAGATATTCTTATAGACCAAATGAAACAACAAATCAGTAAAAGTTTAGAGCATAAAGTCAAGATTATCTTCAAGCAATACTTTGAACAACCACATGGAGAACCATTGACATCATCTGGTGCCTCATGGTGTCGTGCAACTAAGTGGCCCAAAGGGGAATAAAACAAAAACAGGTGAAAAATGGGAAAGAAAGAATAAAAAAAATCTGTCTAGTCGGTCCACTGTAATAAATAGAAGTTCCAGAAAATTATAAATAGCATGTGAACATGTTCTGAAATGGAAGGGTCTGCATATTAAAATTTACTGAGACCCTAGCATAACAAATAAGAGATATGAACAGAATTGAAACATTGTGAATTTTTATAAGTGTTAAAGCTTCCTGGTGGGAGGGGTGGATGCCTGCGATAACATATAAAGTCTTGGAAATCAGATTACTTTGTACTTCTTAATAGCAACAGAAGCTGTTGAAAGCCAAAGGAGCAATATCTTAAAATTTTCAAATAAAAATTCTATACCAAACAGAAGTATCAGTCATGTAAGTAGTTAAAATAATATCCTCAGACAAAAAAAATACTCAAACATTTACCTTTAATATATTTCCATCTACTAGATATACTATATCTAAGGCAAGCATGGTGACACATGCCTATAATTCCAGTACTACGGGAGGCTAAGACAGGAGAATTAAAGGTTTGAGGACAGCATGCAGTAATTTAGTGAGATCCTGTTTCAAAATAAAAATAAAAAGGTCTAGAAGTGTAGCTCAGAGGCAGAATTCCCCTGGGCTCAATCCCCAGTACCATACATACAAAAAGATATATCTAGTATATTTCTCAGAAAAATACTGACCAATATATTCCACTCAAACAAGAGAATAGACAAACAAACAAAAATTACAAAGGAAGGAATGGAAGGAGGAAGGATTCGTCAGTTATATATCCCAATATGTAATAGCATAAGGGATTCCAAAATGGTAAGGCAAAGGTGTTTCTTTTCTCTTCTATGAAATCTGGAGTCTCTCTCAGCTGGGATAATTCAAACAACTAATAACTCAAATGGCTGAAGGCTGGAATTGCTGGAGCCAGATGGTCCACTTCCCTGATAGTTCCTTCAGTCACAAATCTGACATATATCACTAAGATGGCTAAAGAACAAGATCATAGGAAACTGTCTACTGGAGTATCTACATGTGTTATTCAAACATGGGGCTCTCAGGATGCTTGGACTTCCTAAATGGTAGGTTAGATCCTTAGAGCAAGTGCTCCTGATGAACAGGCCAGAACTTCAGCGATAGATGGTCCAGTTTCAGAATTCACATAACATCACTTCTGCCATCCTCTATTGTTTGACTCTGTCACAATCCCACTCAGAGTCCAGGGTAGAGGACATAGACGCCATCATTGACGGAAAGAGTGTCAAATAATTTGTAGTCACATCTCAAAACAATCGCACATGGGATCAGGCGATCTAACACAGATTGGGAAGAAATTCTTGGAGAAAAGTCATATCTATGCCGTACCTTAAGAAATTAAAGTTTCGATATTGTTATAACTAATCTAGCAAACCAAATTGCTTCTTCTCCAAAGCCATAAATAACGTAATTATCTTTGGTACCTGTGACCCCTAGCTCATATGTAAATTGAAAGTGGTTTACATAATCTCTTCCTTTTTTAAAAAGTTTGGTACTGGGAATTGAACCCAGGGGGATTCTGCCTCTGAACTACACCCCTATCCCCTTTTGATTTTTTTTTTTTTTTTTTTTTTTTTGCGGTACTGGGGATTGAACTCAGGGGCATTCTACCTCCAAGATATACCCCCAGCCCTATTTTTTATTCTTTATTTTGAAACCAGGTCTCACTAAGTTGCAGAGGGCCTCACTAGGTAGCTGAGGCTGGCCGCGAACCTGGATCCTTTGGTCTCAGCCTCCCAAATGCTGGGATTACAAGCGTGTGCCACCACACCTGGCTCCCTTTTGATTTTTTTATTTTGAAATAGGATCTCACTAAGTTGCTAAGGGTCTTACTGAGTTTTTGAGGTTGGTCTCAAACCTGCTGTCCTCCAGTCTCAGTCTCCTAAATACTGGGATTACAGCCATGTACCACCACACCTGCCTTCTCCTCCTCTTTCCTACTGATATAAATTGAATTCCTTGTGGATGGATAATGGATTTTCATATCAGAATGGAGAAACAAATCTTTGAACTTGAACTCTCATTACCCTGTTTGGAAGTATGCTTTAAACATTCATAGAAAAACCACAGAAGAGAGGGAGAGGGAGAGGGAGAGGGAGAGGGAGAGGAGGCAGAAAGAGAAAGTCTGTGTGTATGTATGTGTGTGTGAGTGTGTGTTTCATCTCATCCTGGGGTGCTGAGAAAGCAGGATAGGTGGAGACTGGAATGTAAACTCTGGAAAGTCTCCACAATCAACTGAAAGGTTGGGCAAAGAGAGGAGAAAGCTAAGTGCATTTCAGAGGGCAGCCTTCCTCGGAGAGCAGGAAGTCCAAGGGTTCACAAGTTCAGTGCAGAAGGATGTCCAGAACAGGCTCCACTGGAAACATTATCGCCTTCATCAGGGATGGATTCCTCATAATGAGAAACAGCTGCTTTACAGGATTTCAGGGAAGTTTGCCCCAGTGGGAGCCAGAACTCACTGTGATATCCACAGAGGGTCGGTACCTGCTTTTTGCCTTTGAACTGAAAGAAGAAGGGAAACTTTCCTTCCTCTGAGTTCTCAGTGGGATAAAGAAGACTGACTGTCCCAGGCTCACTGCAGATTTCTTCACATCAAGATCTCACTGATACCAGTGCCCACTGTTCTGTCCTTTTTCACTTGTCTTAAGTAAAAGTGCAGCTCTAGCCCTGTGGCACAGCTTGTAATGTCAGTCCTTGAGAGGTGGGGACAGGAGGATCTCAGGTTCAAGGTCAGCCTCAGCAACTTAGCGAGATGCTCAGCAACTTAGTGAGACCCTGTTTCAAAATAAAAATAATATAGGGCTGGGGGTGTAGCTCAGAGGTAGAATGTCTCTGGGTTTAATCCCCAGTATTAAAAAATGTGAAGGTCTTTGTCATTATTAGAAGGGGACAATGTCATGGAGGAAAGGAACAAAGCCCCAAAGCCCTAGGTAGCAGCTGCAATCTACACTGTAATGTAAAATTTAAATCCAAAATACTAGATATCCTAACCCAGCAACAAAGGGACTTTATCCTCCTAGGGACACAGAGGAGCCAGCCAGCAACTTCAGGATATTCAAACTCTACCTTCTTTCTGGAGAGAAATTTATTTAAATCTAAGAGAGTGGATTATTTTTCTAAATAACATGGTGCTGGGGATTGAACTCAGGGGCATTCTATCTCTGAGCTATGTCCGCAGACATTTTTCATTTTTTGATTTGAAACAGGGTCTTGGTAGGTTGTTGAGAGTCTTCCTAAATTGTTGAGGCTGGTCTCAAACCTGCAATCCTCCTGTCTCAGCTTCCCAAGTACTGGGATTACAGGCATATGCCATTGCACCTGGCTGAGAGTGGATATTTTTTTAGAAGAAACTATATCAACTAGTCAAGCAAATACAGGGAAAGCGTTTGTGTGGCTTTGTGAGTCGATGGAAAGTAGTTCATTCTGAATGAAAAGACAGTAGACATGCTCAACTTTTACCATCTGGTTTGGCTTTCTACCTAGAGTCTTTGGGAGTTAAAGAAAACCCCTAGAATTTAATAGATGTGCCCTTATACATTTTGACATATGTGCTGTTTGGGGACAGAGAATTTTAACTCTACAGCTGACATAGTCCTTAAGCCCCAGCTCTGTATTCCAGTTGCTTTCTGGGCACCCCACCTGTTCATGAGATAATCACTCTAAAAGACATAACTTCCAAACCAAGCTCCTTCTCATCCACCTTGTACCCGCCCCATCACCTACCCAAGTGTCCTCCCTAGAAATCTTGACTATCAGAGATTTTCCTCTTCCCTTTCTTAATCAATCTACCAACTAGGACTGAAACTGTTGCATGGATTAGTCAGTCTTCTCCAGTCTATTTCTTTAGGGCTCATCCTCTGTCCCTTGCATGACTGTAATGGTCACCTTTGGGTCAAAAAGCTCCCAGGCTGCTTGTGACTCCTGTATATTTCCACATAACACTGATCTTAGGATTGATCATTGAGATCATATGCTCGAAAACTCTGAACCAAAGCTAGGCATGGTGGTACACACCTGTGATCCTAACACTTGGGAGACTGAGGCAGAAGGATCACAGGTTCAAGGCCAGCCTCAGCAACTTGAGCAAGCTCCTTAGCAACTTAGTGAGACACTCTTTCAGAAATGTAAAAAAAAAATTAAAAGGGCTGGGAGCATATCTCAGAGGTAAAACATCCCTGGGTCCTAGGTTCAATCCCTGGTACCAAAACAACAAGAGAAAATGTCTGAACCAAGGCCAGCATTTTGCTAAGAAATAGCAAAATAGAGCCAAAGTATCTTAGAGGCCTTGCTATGAAATCTGAATCCTGGTTTGGACTCCTGCCCTTAATACAGCTCTGGCTGCTGGGAAGTCAATTAACCTCTCTGTTGCACAGTTTTCTCATCTGTAACCACAACAACACCGAAAGGAATGATTGTGAAAGTTAAATGAGATAATAAGTAGAAAATAGCTGAAATTATACGTGCTAAGAAGCATTTGATATTTGCTAGATAATGGTGTTGTTGTTAACATTGTTATTATAATATTAAAAGCCCTTATTCTAGACACTCGTATTCATTAACCCATAGCTGAACAAATACTATAGTTAAAATACCTTCTCTGAGGAATTTGCATGGCTGGTGAAGCTTCCTGGAGTCTGGTGCATAAATCTTAAAACCGTACCCCTAAAAAGGGTAAGTTATTTCCAAAATAGGATTGGGTAACACTTCTGATCTTATGTGAATGAGGTCAGATTTTTGTTATTCATTAATTGAATAATTATTTATTGCCTCTCTACAATGTGCCAGTCATTGTGCCAAATCTTATTCTACTTTAATTTCCTGTAAAAACAACATGGTTTTTAGCACATATTAGAGATAAAAGCATATGTTTAAAAAGTATCTGTTGTTTCAATCTCTGGAATCAAACAAAACTAAACACCACAAACTCCACAGAGTTTAAATAAAAATAAGTACAGTTCTTGTTTCTCAGAGATTTGTACAATCCCACCTAAATGTTTCTAAGGCCTTGAAATGAATTTTATAGAATATGCTAGATAACACATATTTTTACTAGTATAAGTAGCCTTCTTTGATCTCGATTTTAAAGTGAACCAGATCCCAATATCACTTACCATTCACTATCCTCTTTTCACATTCTTTAGAATCAAAGCTTATTATTTCCTAATTTTTCAGTAGCTGGGATACATATCATATATTCCAGCTTTGAGAGAACTGTAGAAAAGTTTTAAGTAGCTAGTAGACAAAAGGGTGAACTGATTGATATTAGCAGCAAAATAACTAACACATCAAAATAGCCATGTTCCCAGAGCTAAAATATAGGGCTTAGCTTTGTGCCTATCTGAGATTCAACTTGGTTTGTCAAGTGGTTCCAGATTCTGCAGTCAGGGTCCCAAATTTGAGGGCTATATTTATTTATTTATTTATTTATTTATTTATTTATTTATTTATTTATTTATTTATTTTTGGTACTAGGGATTGAACCTAGGGGTATTCTGCCTCCTAGCTACCTCCTCATGGCCCGACCTTTTCTTTTCTTTTTTTGAAACAGGGTTCTAGTTAAGTTGCTGAGGGTCTAGCTAAACTGCTGAGGCTGGCCTTCAACTTGCAACCCTCCTATCTCAGCCTCCCAAGTACTGGGATTACAAGCATGTGCACTGTGCCTGGCTGAAGGCTAGAATTTTAAAGATGTTTTCCCGTGGGCAAACTGAAGCATTATTGATGAAAACCAAAGGACAGAACAACCGGGACATGGATTGCTGTGGTTGATCTAAGGGAAACGGGAACAGCAGGTCATTTTCTCTCAAGTGAGGCAAAGTCACCAAAAGGATTGGAGAAAAGTTTCCATCTCAGGAGATCAATCTCAGATGTGTCCGACTCAAGTTGAGTGGGATTGCTAAGCTCCTTGATGTGCATGAGGAAAGAGGAGAAGCCCAAATGAAAGCAGATTTACTGGGAAACACTTGGAAATTGCCAGGGCTTTTTCATTGTCAATCAACCCGTTTAACAAATCAGTTATTGTTAGGGTTGCTGTTCTCCTTGTTGCTAACTGATTGGAAAAAAAAATACAAGAACTTGTAAAACACAAGGAAGCAGAAGTTAGAAAATGAAGATTGCCTGCAACAAGAGGTCAACTGCAATATTCTGGCCTATTTTCTTCCCTTCCTTCTTCCCCTCACTCTCCTTCCTTCTACTTTTCCTTCTTCCCACGCTTCATCTACATAACTCTTTTTTTGTCTTCTTGTGGTACTGGTAATTGCATCCACGGATATTCTACCACTGAGATACACCCTCAGTCCCTCCACCTTTTTTTTTTTTAATTTTGAAACAGAGGCTCCCTGAGTTACCGTGCATGATAGTATGCTAGTCAAACCTGAGATCCTCCTGTCTCAGCCTCCTAAGTGCTGGGATTATAGGCAATGTGCCACCGCACCCATCTAAAGCCTTTTTTTTTTTTTAAGGAAAAGTCTGCCTGTAAGCTAGCCGTGGTGGCACACGCCTGTTATCCTAGTACTTGGGAGGCTGAGACAGGAGGATCACAGGTTTGAAGCCAATCTCACCAACTTGAGACCCTCAGCAACTTGGTGAGACCCTGTTTCGAAACAAAACAATAAAATAGGGCTATAGCTAGGAGATAGAATGCCCCTGGGTTCAATTCCCAATAACGCACAAACACACACACACACACACACACACACACACACACACACTATCTGGGCCTCATTTTCTCTAGATATAAAAAAGAAGAGCAAGAGAGGGGTTGATGCTTAGTGAACTGGATGCTTACTAAGTTCATTCCCAGCTCAGCAATTACATTGTACTGTGAACCTTTTGGTGGCCTCAGTGAATTTTTTTTTTTCCGGTACTGGGGATTGAACTCAGGGGCATTCTACCTCCGCGCTACACCCCCAGCCCTATTTTTTATTCTTTATTTTGAAACTGAGTCTCACTAAGTTGCGGAGTGCCTCACTAGGTAGCTGAGGCTGGCCGCGAATCCGGATCCTCTGGTCTCAGCCTCCCAAATGCTGGGATTACAAGCGTGCGCCGCCACGCCCGGCCTCAGTGAATTTTTTTAACCAGGCAACAGTGAATTTTTTTTTTTTGCATTTTTTCAACAGTGAATTTGCCAGCAGTTACACTTAGATGGAACCTGAGAATATACTAATTTGGTGGGGGGGTGGAAGTGGTAGTTGGAGTAGAGGGGAAATTTAGGATCTGATTTCCCATAAACAAAACTGCAGAGCCGCCTAACGTTGTTCCTCTCTGTTTCTTCTAGTCCTTTGGGTGAGATAACCTAAGTGCATAGGGGCGTGTGTATAGAGATATGAAGGATAATTTATTACACTAACACTTCATGGAGCAACTGGCACCGGTTGGTACTTCCTGAGTCAGTACTATTAGAGAGGAAGGAAACTAACTCATGCAGACATCCTCACATGTGTTATCCCATGTCATTGTCCCAGAATTCCTTTCTGGGAGATACTGTTATGTACATGTGCAAACTATGGTTCACAGTAATTGAGTAACTTGTCCAAAATTGGAACACTGATTGATTAGAGCCCAGGGCCAAAGCACATTTCTTTCCTTTCTTTGGCACTGGGGTTTGAACCCAGAGGCATTCTACCTCCAAGCTACACCTCAGCCCTTTTAATTTTTTTTTTAAACAGGGTCTCAATAAGTTGCTAAGACTGGCCTCAAACCTGTGGTCCTCCTGTCTCAGCCTCCCAAGCACTGGAATTATGGGCATGTATAACTGTGCCTGGCCCAAAGTGCATGTCACAATATTCCAGTTGGCCTCACTATACTGAGGCAACAGGGGGAAAAAAAAGAAGAAGAAAGGAGAGGGGAGAAGGAGTGGCAAGTAGTTTCCATTGCATTCGCAGGTTGTAAACTAGTCTTCCAGTAGATGCAGCAGATATGCAGGTTACCAAGCTCCTTTCTTTTGGGGATACCAGCTTTTCTCGGGCTTCCAAACTTTCCTCTAACTTCCACTGGTAGCCCGTTCTGTTGAGCCATCACCAGGGTTTCAGGTTCCACACTCACCTCTTGCTCCCTGTCCTACAATAAACCTTCCGTTTCTCCCTACAGTTGTTTCAGCTAAGTGGAAAGCAATCGGATTGAATGGGTCTATATTAGGGTGTGATTGCCTGAAAGCTTCCCATGCTAAAAGCATCTTGTTATATGAAACTATGTCTAATGTCATCACAAGTAAGAAAGAAGAAAGAAGAAGGAAGAGAAAGGGGGAAGAGAAGGGAGGAGGAGGGGAAGGGGAAGGGGAAGGTTAATGCTGTGGCTCAGGGCCTGAGAATTCAGCCTCAGCTCTCAGGTCTGCCACGCATTCAAGGGTAGGAGGGGAAGGCAACTCCTGGGAATGGCTTCCTGTTCTCCACTCCCTGTGCTAAGTCCAACAAAAGAAAACAAATTTACCTGTAATCCTATGGGGTATGTTTTCCTCTCAACTTCATTGTTCACATAACCAGTCTGCGATGATTAATTAAGCAAATATTAGAGACTCAAATGCTTTTTACTCCTTCTTCCTAATGGGTTACCAACAGAGAATGTTGGGGAGACTTCTCCAGGGCCACTAAACAAGGTGGTGGGTTCAATCCAATATCCATAGCACACACGTTGGCCTGTTTGGAGGGAGAGCGGGAGAATCCACCTCCTCTGTGTCATCATCCAGCTGCTAGCCTTTGTCTTTGCAAGTGCACATCATCTCCAGAACTAAGAGGCATTCCTTGGGGTCTTACAAGTCTGACCACTAAATCCAAATATTTGGATAGCAATAGCACTTTGAGGTTGTACCATATATTTACCTAGTGGGATATTCTTCCTCATATCCCTTTTGGAGACAATTAACCAGCAGCCAGGCCTTCTGGGAAAAAGCAGAAATGAAAAGCCCCATCTTCTTGTGGGAGAAGGAAGGAAAAGATCAGACATGGGAATTTGCCAAAGATAAACCTGGCCTGGTCTTGCTTCCAGCTGGTTAGCTATCCCAGATCTTAACTTAATTAATCTTCCTCTTGGGAGTGTGTTTCAAACACCAAGCAACAAAATAATCTGGGAGTTGACCATGTTTAATTAAGTTGAGGTTTATTTAAGCTTATTTACAATCTTCACTGATTCTTCTACCTCTCTCTTTTCTCTAGACATAAGCAGCTCCTTTGGGTCACTCTCTTTCAGCCTTAAGAGTCACAATTAAGAGCGGAGTGTGGTGGTATACACCTGTAAAGCAAGTACCTGGGAGGCTGAGACAAGAGGATTGAGGCCAGCCTCAGCAACTTAGTGAGACCTTGTTTCAAAATAAAATAATAAATAAAAGGGCTGGGAGTGTAGCTCAGAAATAGAACACCCTTGCGTTCAATATCCAGTACCAGACACACATACACAGACACACACACACACACACACACACACACACACACACACACACACTTCAATGTGGAGGCCACATATCCCCAAATTTTCTCCAACTTAGGGGTTAGCAATTTTTTTTGTAAAGGGCCAGAGAGTAAATATTTTAGGCTTTCTCCATTAAAATTCTTCAACTCTGTCTTCGCAGGATGAAAGCAGCCATAGATAATAAGAAAATGAATAGTCATGGCTGTGTTCCAATAAAACTTTATTTATGAACACCGAAATTTGAATTTCATATAATTTTCACTTGTCGCAAAAAATAATATTCCTCTTTAGATTTTTTTCCAACAGTTAAAGATATAAAAACTATTCTTAGCTCATGGGCCTTAGAAAAGCAGGCCATAAGCCAACTTTGGCCTATAAGCACATTTGTCAACCCCTGTCCTGACCACTTTTCTCCAACTTCTTGTTTTCCTGCTCTCCAACACACCATTAGACTTGATATTTCTAATATGAAAATTTCCCTGTTCTTTATGTGCCATACAAAATAGCTGTTCCTCTTGAGTTCTTTCTTTCTCTTGGGCTAGCAGAATTCTCTCAGGGACCCACGCTAGAAGTCTAAGGGTCACTTTAGTTCACATTTGTCATCCCTTATGCAAAACCAGCACCCTAAAATCTTATTGCTGGCCTTCATGCAATGCATCTAGCCTTTGTCCCTGCCTCCTGCCCTCCTTAAGGGAGTTCAAATGAATTCTCACAGCAAGATGTTCATCCAAGGACTCCCTTCAATGTCCTTATTATCTCCTGCACACATCAAGCCAGCCTGCAGCACTCTTGACTTGTATAGATGCAGTTTTCCCTCTATGGAAAATATAATTTCCATTAAAATTCTTCAACTCTGCATTTTCAGGATGAAAGCAGCCACAGAAAACATGGAAATGAACAGGCATGGCTGTGTTCTAATAAAACTTTATTTATGAACACTGAAAATTGAATTTCAGATGATTTTCACTTGACCTCCAGGCTGTTGCTGCTGTCTTCTCCTCCCTGATATCCTTTTCCTACACCCATGGGCTAGCAAAAGTCTCATAACCAACCACACTGAGACATCACTTCACATACCCCAGGGGAGCAATCATTAAAACACTGACATTAACCAGCATCGGCAAGAATAGGGAGAAAGTGGAACCCTCATCCACTGCTGGTGGGAATGTTAAACGGCGCAGCTGCTTTGGAAAATAACCTAGCAGTTTCACAAAAGGTTAAACATGGAAGTATCAGATGACCCAGAAATTCCAGTTGTAGGGATATACTGAAGTGAAATAAAGACATATGTCCATATAAAAGATTGTGCACAAATGCTAACCACAGCCCCAAATCCAAAACTACCCAAATGTCCATCAACTCATGATGGATAAACAAGATGTGGCTCATCCATACAATGAAATATTATTAGGGCATGAAATGAAATAAAGTCGTGACATATGCTACAGCATGGCTGCAACTTGGGCACATTATGCTAAGAGAAAAGAAGCTGGGCACAAAATACCATGTTATATGATTCAATTTATATGAAATATCTAGAAGAGGCAAAACTATAGAGCTTGAAAGTGGATTAGCAGGGGTCTGGAGTGGGGTGAAGTAGGAGAAAAGAGGTGGCGACTGTTAATGGATACAGGGTTTCTCTTAAAGTTAATGAAATGTTCTAAAATTGTGGTGAGGTTTGTACAGCCCTATGAATACACTAAAACCCATTGAATAGTTCACTTAGAATGGGTGAATTATATAGAATATGAATTATATCCCAAGAAAACTGCCTTAAAAGGAAAGCACATGCCTAACCAGATTACTGTTATTAGACCATTAAAGGAAAGGTTATCTTTTTTTTTTGTAGCTGCATTATAATCTATTTCACTCAGTTGGCATTAGATCCTACACTGTAATTTTTCCTGCCCATATTTTAATTTTCCAAATACATTATAAACTCTCATACTTTGGCACATAGATGTTTGTGTTTGTTGCTTTAACTCACAAGACAATTCTGAATAGTCAAAATAAGGCAATTTGGATCAAACTAGAGCTGGAGATGATAGATTAAGTGTGAGTGTGTGAAACCCAGCTCACAGGCTACCATATTGGTTTGACATGATATCATAGGAAAGAAAATGATCTGAAGTTTCACCAGGGATATGTCTTGTGTTCACCACTGTGTAACCTATGGACAGAGATACAATGGGCAAGGGTTACCTTTCTAGTCCATGTCAGAGTGCCTGGAAATTAGGATATTTGGTTATTTTTACGTTCTAGTTCTCCCTCCATAAACCCACAGTGTAATTGAAACATATATATTTTTTTAATTTGTTAATTCATGACTTTAACAAATGTTGATGAAGAATTTTCTCTGTGCACAGCCTTGAATCCAAAGACTGTTTAAACACATTCAATGGGCAATAAATACTGGTGCTACTGGGGTTGTCAGATTTCTACATATTAAGTACTCTAAATTTCATTTAACAATTTGTTCCATTCTAAAAGCCTATCCTGAGCACATGGTTTCTTGAAAGGTATCAGTTATTAGCATATGAAAATGTGTATCTTATCCAGGCGTGGTGGCACATGCCTGTAATCCCAGTACTTTGGTGGCTCAGACAGGAGGACCGCAGATTCGAGGCCAGTCTTGGCAACTTAGCAAGACCCTTAGCAATTTAGCAAGACCCTAATTCAAAATAGAAAAAAAATAAAAGGGCTGAGGGTGTAGTTTGGAGACAGAATGCCCCTGGGTTTAATCCCCAATACCAAAAAAAAGTATGCATCATGGGTCTGCATTCAACTCATATTAACTAGGTCAGCAAAGAATTAAGTATATAGAAACCAGTAAAATCTTATTCATGTTTAACATTTTCTCTGGACAGAATCCATGATCCATCCATAAATTATGTCCAAGTCAATGTTTTCAACACAAGTGTTTAGATGCCTTAATGTTATTCAGGGGTCCCAAAAGACATCCCACCCTAGAATACTATTCAGAGTTAAGATGCAGCAATATATTAAATTGCCATAAGTTTTGACTTCAAGGGAGTGTGATCAAAAATCATTTGTGTCTCAAGCATTTCAATGTGACCTACTTCTTAGTAAGTAAAAATGCAAAGTCAAAGCTCTGGGCAAAGTAGGGCTCTTGCAAGGATGACTTTCTATAGATTGCTTTACAGCCTCATTTTCAAGGTCACTTAGCTCTTTGAGGGCCACACAAGGCCTGGGTAAAGTTAGAGCTTCCACCTATGGTTGTGGGACCTTGGCTGTAGATAGTAGAAAGCATCATCTGCTAGATGTGGTGGTGTACTCCTGTAATCCCATACTTGGGAGGCTGAGACAGGAGGATCGCAGGTTCGAGGCCAGCCTCTGCAATTTATCAAAGAGACCCTGTATCAAAATAAAGAATAAAATAGGGCTGGGGATGTAGCTCAGAAATAGAACATCCCTGGCTTCAATCTCCAGTACCACACACACACACACACACACACACACACACACACACACACACACACAAAGTATCATCTACTTCCTTGGAATATCCTCTCTTGTAGGAACCCATGAAGCTAATGACTCAAGATCCAAGAATTAGAATTCTAGCTAGTGGTATTGACTTTACCTTAGAGATTTAGGTTTCTCCTGCTGCTGTCACAAATTACCAAATACGTAGTGGCTTAGAATGGCAAGCACACATTTGTTATCTTCCAGTTCTGGAGGTTAAAAGTCTGAACTGACTTTTACTGGGCTAAAAATCAAGATGTCAGCAGGGTTGGACCCCTCCGGTGGCTGTCGGAGAGAATACATTATCTTGCCTTTTTCAGTTTCCAGAAACAACCAGCATTCCTTAGTTTGTGACACCTGTGTCTTTCTACAAAGCTTAGTATTTTCCAGTCTCCACCTTCCTCTTATAAAGGACCCTTGTGATCACATCAGGTCCATTATAGTCCTTCAGAATAATATCTCTATCTCAAGATCCTTAATTTAACCATATCTGCGACGATCCTTTTTTCATGTAAGGTAACATAGTCACAGGTTTCAGGGATTAAAACGTGGATATCTTTGGGGGGCATAAAAAAGAATAATTCTTTTTTAGGGGGGGTGTCAGGGATTGAATCCAAGAACATTCTACTTCCAAGCTACACCCCTAGCCCTTTTTATTTTTATTTTTTTGCAGTACTGGGGGGTTGAATTCAGGGGCATTCTACCTCCGAGCTATACCCCCAGCCCTATTTTTTATTCTTTATTTTGAAACCGAGTCTCACTAAGTTGCAGAGTGTCTCACTAGGTAGCTGAGGCTGGCCTCGACTCCGGATCCTCCGGTCTCAGCCTCCCGAATGCTGGGATTACAAGCGTGTGCCACCATAGGCTGCTGAGACTGGCCTCAAACCTGTGATCTTCCTATTTTAGCCTCCCAAGTACAGGGATTATAGGTGTGTCACTGCACCTGGCTTGGGGGCCATTATTCTACCACACAGACACAACAAAGAGGACTTATTGATTAATGAGCATTATCCTCATCATCATTGCCTTTTTTTTTTTTTTTTTTTTTTACGTATGTGGTGCTAGGGATTGAACGCAGGGGCATTCTACCTCCAGTCCTCTTTTTAATTTTTTGTTTTAAAATAGGGTCTTGCTAAGTTACTGAGGGTCTGACTAAACTGCTGAGACTGGCCTTGAATCTGAGACCCTATTATCTCAGCCTCCCAAGTACTGGGATTTCAGGTGTTGCGCCGCCACGCCCAGCTGAATTGTATACTTTAGATGGTTATCATTTGTGGTACATAAATTATACTTCAATAAAGCTAATTTACAAAAAGTCACCAAAGGAGGCTCCTTGGCATCCTATGGTAAGGAAGAGGAACTCTTTTTCCACTAAGAAGTATGAGAGGAGGCCCACGCAGAGACGGCACAGGCCCATTCACAGGCAGAGAAAGGTACAAAGAGAAGAAAGTGGTTAGTTCCCTGTGATCTGAATGCTTTCTTGAGAGCTCGCTGCATTACTATCCTGAGCAAAGAGACGTCTTTTAATATATACATTCACCTCCAATCCCATGAGTTTCACTCACAGCTAAAGCCTGGAGACTCACACTTATACCACATCAAAACCCACACGTGTGCTATCCAGGCGGAATGTTTGCACGGTCTAACCTGCTCCTTATACCTCTGCATTCAGCCTGGTTGGTATTCCTGTCACGCAGAGCCACTGAGAGCCTTGGCAGCAAACCAGCTGATGAATTCTGAGTGTGTTTTCTTTTATTTCTTCCTGTGTCACCATAATCACTGGCAGCTCCAGGAGTAATAAGAAGGTGGGGATAGAGGCTTTGTCAGAAAGCTCTGGACTGGGAGGAGACCCCGAAAGATAAAGATCTGCAGCACCTCTGTGGTTATCAGCTCCTTTATTTAACTACTTAGGAGAGTATATCAGACAGTATTTATTTTGCAATAACGAAGCCAGAGCCATAGCAACCAGACTACAAAGAGACGCACAGACTTCTGGAAATGGCTCAGCGTCTCTGAAGAGACAGCAGCATTTCACAGCTTCGATTTCTTTTTGTGTTTGTTTCCTTTTGGTAGCTACTGGAGATACACTGTGTTTTCGCCACACACCCCAGAACTAGAGACATTTTTATTTACCACAGCTGGATGAATGGACCTAAGACTGGAATCTTTCAGCTAATAGAAATAGTAAATCAATGTCTTTTTTTTTTTCCTCAGCCATTAAAACTATCCTCCTTAGAACTTATTTCCTTAGCTTCTAATATCTTTTTTATATTGGCAATAATCTTTTTATCCTTCTGAAAAAACAGGAAGTTGTGATTAAATAGAGAAGCAGAAAACTGCCCTCCACCACCACCCCCAGCTCTGACGCCAAGCTTATAAACTAAAAGTCCTTCAGCAGAGGTTGAATCTCTTGTGTAAATTGAAAGCTGGTCAGGATCCCTAGCCTGGAGTCACAGTCTCTGAAGCCATGGTAACCAATTGGGCTTTTGCAAAAGAATAATGATGTGAGACCTCCTCCCGCCTCCAAAGGGCAAAACAACGTGACTATGCCTGTAACAGTACACATGGCACTGCAATGGCCATTTAGGGCTCACGCTTTTGGTAAAGTATGTGCCTATTTTCCCTTACCACTCACCAAAATATGTATCTGCTCTACGTTTAAAAATATACCCACTACTAGCTGGGTGTGGTGGCGCACGCTTGTAATCCCAGTACTTGGGAAGCTGAGGCCGGAGGATGCGGGTTCGCGGTCAGCCTCACCTACTTAGTGAGGCCCTCCACAACTTAGTGAGACCCTGTTTCAAAATAAAGAATAAAAAATAGGGCTGGAGGTGTAGTTCGGAGGTAGAATGCCCCTGGGTTCAATCCCCAGTACTGCAAAAAAAATTTATAGATATATATGTGTGTGTGTATATATATATATATATATATACACATATGTATGTACATACTCAAATACTTATATCAGAGTGTTTATTCACAAATACTTATATCAGAGTGTTTATTGCACTATTCACAAGAACCAAAAGGGGGAAAACAACCTAAATGTTCACCAATAGATGGGTGTATAAACAAAATATGGGATGTCTATGCAGTGGAAGATTATTCAACCATAAGAAGTAAAGCACTACCAATGGTTGTGGTGAAAGACAGGCTAATCACCCTGATTTGATCATTATACATCATATGTGTGTATGAAAATATCACACTGCATCCCATAATATGAATTAAAATGTTAAAAAGTAAAGCAATACTGATACATGCTGTTACAAGGATGAACCTCAGAGAATTAAGTAACAAGATCCTGTTTCAAAATAAAAAAAATTAAATGGGCTGAGGCTGTAGTTCAGAGGTAGAATGCCCCTGGATTCAGTCCCTAGTACCAGAAAAATAAAAAAAAGAATTACACTAAATGAAAGAAACTAGACACACAAGGCCATACAATTCATAATTCTATCTGTACAAAATGTCCAGAATAAGTAAATTCACAGAGACAGAAATTGAATTAGTGGTTACCAGAAGCTGAAGGTAAAAAAAAGAATAGAGAATGACTGCTAAAGGATATGGTGTTTCCTTTTGTGGCGACAAAATGT
The DNA here is from genome assembly GCA_004027655.1 of Graphiurus murinus. Lineage (NCBI taxonomy): Eukaryota > Metazoa > Chordata > Mammalia > Rodentia > Gliridae > Graphiurus > Graphiurus murinus. Next base: position 45,728 of record PVLC010001974.1, read on the forward strand.
TCTAGAACATAGTGGAGAAGGATGCACAATTTGAAAATGTACTTAATTATACATTTTATTTATTTTTATTTTTATTTTGTGGAAGTGGGGATTGAACCCAGGAGTGCTCTACCACTAAATTACCCCCTCCCCAGCTCTTTTCATGTTTTATTTTGAAATAGGGTCTTGCTAAATTACTGTGGCTGTCCTTGAACCTACGATCTTTCAGTCTCAACCTCCCAAGTACAGGCATGAGCCACAAAGTTCGGCTGAACCATACACTTTAAAGTGGTGATTACTTTTATGTTATGCAACTTTTGCTTCAATTGGGAAAAAAACTCTGTATTCCTGGTTGTTTGTTTGTTTTTGTAAGGGGGGATTGAACTCAGTTGCATGCTACCTCCAAGCTACACCCCCAGCCCTTTATTTTTTAATTTGGAAACAGAGTCTCACTAAATTGCTGAGGCTGGCCTCAAGCCTGCCATCCTTGTGTCTCAACCTCCCAAGTACTGGGATTACACGTGTGCACCACACCTGGCTCCTCTGTATTCTTTTGGGTGTGTGTGTTTGTGTGTGTGGTACTGGGGATGGAACCCAGTGGCATCCTACCTCTGAGCTACATCCCCAGCCCTATTTTTTATTCTTTATTTTGAAACGGGGTCTCACTAAGTTGTGGGGGGCCTCACTAAGTAGCTAAGGCTGGCCACTATCCTGTGATCCTCCTGTTTCAGCCTCCCAAGTACTGGAATTACAAGCGTGCACCACCACACCTGGCTCTCTGTATCCTTAAAATTTCTGCGAGTAGATTTTCAGCATTCTCACTACAAGGAAATGATAAACAAATGAAGCAATGCATATGCTAATTCGCTTGATACAGCAATTCCACAATGTATACATATTTCAGAACATGCCATGCATGATTTTATATATATATATGCAATTTTGTCAACTTAAACAAATAAACTTAAAAATAAGAAAATTAAAGAAATCAAAAAGAGCTTTCCCTCAAAAACAAAATTCCAACTCAAAATAAATTGCTCTGATAACACATGCCCTTTTTAACATAAATAAATTACTCAAAATATTAAAGAAAATGTCACTATAAAAAGCAGAGTGGTGATAGGTGTATTTAACCTATTCCATTAATGTTAAGTGAGCCTTCTGTGTCTCAGCTAAAGGTTAAAAGACAAACAATGATGTGCTCAGGCAAGAACAGGGGTGGGCACCAAGGGGTACCTGGGAGAGCTATTCTGCCCACAGGGCCTCCAGCCTGGTAGAAGATGTGTCTCAACAACATGCCTTGCATCAGGAAGCCACACCCCGACTCAGCTGGAATCTCAAGGAAAGGTTAGTTAGTAAGGAAGGCAAAATTTGGTCAGAAGCTCGAAGCAGTGATAAAGAACATAGCAAATATTTACAAGAGTTTAGACTCCTTGCAAGTTGAAACAGAGCATAAAGTAGGCATAAGTTCTAACTGAGAATCAGAAATCAGGGTTTCTGATCACTGGTTGAGTCATTCCATGACCAGGAACTCGGCCATGCCATATATAATTTTCAGGGTCTTTTTCTTTCTTTCTTTCTTTCTTTCTTTCTTTCTTTCTTTCTTTCTTTCTTTCTTTCTTTCTTTCTTTCCTCTTTTTTTATTTTTATACGTGTACCCCATATGGAGCTGGCATCACAAATATCTGTGGAATATTTGAAACATAAAGATTCAGCCTGGCCAGGCGAGATACAATTGAAGGTTTGAGGCCAGCCTCAGCAACTTAGTGAGACCCTCAACAACTTAGTGAGACTCTGTTTCAGAAAATAAGAAAAATAAAGTGCTGGAGATGTAGCACAGTGGTAGGGCATCTCTGAGTTAAATATCCAGTGTCACACACACACACACGCACACTATAAAAATTTTAAAGAATAAAACATAAAGATTATCTTAGGGGCAGAGAAAAAGCACCTTAAAGATGAACTGTCATCTCAGACCGGAATCCCCTGGGACCTGTTAATACTCAGATGGTTAGCGCCCACTCCTAGAGTTTCTGATCCAGTAGGCCTGGAGTAGAGACCTGAAGATGTCATCTGTAGCTAGTTTTCGGTGAGGATGATGCCTCACCATAAACTGAGAACCACTGAGATAAACTATTGTTACCAACCCTCTCTGGATGGTCATCTCAACCAACCAGAAATAGTTTAATAACTTACTAGCTGGGTCCCATGCTATATGTAGTGAATCATGGGTCCTCTAGAGGAGACCCCTCTGTCTAGCTCTAGGTCCCATGATACTTCTGGGAGGTGATCCTGGGGCTGGGCTCTTACAGTGCTTGGGCCAGTATGAGCAAGAAGAAGCTCTGGGTCAGCAAGGCTGTGACGATGGTCATGGGAACCATGACCCAAGACATCTTAGATAATTCTTATTAACCACTTGCTGCATTTATTCAGTACCTAAACGAGGGAGAAAAGAAGATACAATAAGAAAAGAAAAATGAGCCGGGCGTGGTGGCGCACACTTATAATCCCAGCATTCGGGAGGCTGAGACCAGAGGATCTGGGTTCGCGGCCAGCCTCAGCTACCTAGTGAGGCACTCTGCAACTTAGTGAGACTCGGTTTCAAAATAAAGAATAAAAAAAAGTAGGGATGGGGGTATAGCTTGGAGGTAGAATGCCCTTGAGTTCAATCCCCAGTACCGAAAAAAAAAAAAAAAAAAAACAAAAACAAAAAACAAACAAAAGAAAAGAAAAATGGCTTTTGCACAGAGATGCTTGGGAAAGGCCTGAGGAAACTTCACAGTTTGTCTGCCAAAATTTGTTCCCACATTCTTCTGATTTTTCCCAGAACTAAGTGTAAATAATAAGAAATTTTGTTCAAATAAAAAATATTTGGGCATGAATTCCTAAAGAATAAAATTCAATTTCCTGATGTCTCAGCATAACACATGTCTTCAGATGCCATTTTATGGGGTACCTGGTACAAGGATTGCTCATTGAACATCTGCTTAGTAGAGAGGACAGAAGGAGCCAGTCTGTACCCTCTGGTTAGTACTTCCCAGTTCCCCCCCCATCCTACAGCACAGATACAGACCTCCAGAGCTCATCTTACTTAGGACAACCCCTGCCAATTATTCAGATATTTGACTTTGGATAGCCCATTTGACCTTAGATCATCTTCTAGAAAAAATCAACAGGTAAGAAGGTCCTATCCCATCAGAAAAATCTGATGAACTCACTGGCAGGCACACATGACATGAGTGCAATATGGTTAGCTTCTATAAATTAAACTTTTTAAATTCTCCCAAGAGTTTACTTAACTTGGGACAGCTCCTCCACCCCCTTGCAACAGGACTAAACCTTCTAATTGTCTTCTATACTAATATGATTGATGTTATTATGCAGCCAATGGTGTGGCTATTTGAGGAGTTCTCCCTGACAACTAACATTGTTTTAACATCTTTCCAAAAGGAGGATAACTTCCTTAAAATCTTACTCTTACTTGTGTTATGCCCTTGCAGCACGTAGCACAATGTTGAACATATGGTGTGTTCATATTTTCTTGTTTTGTTTGTTTATACTTCAAGGAATACACAAAAGAATTCCTGGATGGAAGAATTTGCTTATTCAATAATCAGAAAATGATGCCTTGAAGGACCATTTTTAACAATTGCATAGCAAGCCAGGAGTAGTGGTATATGCCTGTAATTTCAGTGTTTGGTAGGCTGAGACAGGAGAATGACAGGTTCGAGGCCAGCCTCAGCAACTTAATGAGACCCTCAGGAACTTGGCAAAATCCTTTTTCAAAGTAAAAAATAAAAAGGGTTAGGGGCGTAGCTCGGAGGTGGATTGAATCTGGGTTCAATCCTCAGTACCAAAAAGAGAGAGGGTATGGGGAGAGATAGGTTTGAATCTCAGCTTGATCTCGGGAATTTGGGTGACCCAAGACCAATCAGTGAAGCTCATCCAGCCTTCTTTTCTTCATCTGAAAAATGTGTACAACCTTGTCCACTTTAACTTTTTCTTATCTCTCTGATTTGACTATTTCCAACTTAAAAATCAAAGACTAGGTTTTCAGCCAGGCGTGGTGGCGCACGCTTGTAATCCCAGCATTTGGGAGGCTTAGACCGGAGGATCCGGGTTCGAGGCCAGCCTCAGCTACATAGTGAGGCCCTCTGCAACTTAGTGAGACCCTGTTTCCAAATAAAGAATAAAAAATAGGGCTGGGGGTGTAGCTCGGAGGTAGAATGCCCCTGAGTTCAATCCCCAGTACGGCAAAAAAAAAAAAAAAGGACTAGGTTTTCTACCACTTTGATCTACTCCATGTTACCTGTTGAGTACTCCTATTAAGCTAATTGAATACCTTGAAGAACTAGTTAGGAGAAAGAGATGGACAAAGGAAGAAGGGACTGTAGAGTTTAGTAATATTACGGTTTGGATCTGAAGTGTTCTCCCAAAAACTCATGAGTTGAAGCCTGGTCTCCAATGCAGCAAGGTCCAGATGTCAAGCATGGCTGGCTGGAGGAGGTAGGTAACTGAGGCCATGGCCTTGAGAAATAGATCTATCCCTGGCCCCCTCCATTCCCGCTTCCTGTCTGCCTTGAACTTGTAAGTATCCTCCTCCATGTCCTGCGACCATGAAGTTTCTGCCTTAGAGACAGCCAACCATGAACTGAACCTCTGAAACTGCAAGCCAAATAAACGTTTTCTCCTCCAAATTGTTGTTGGGTATTACAGCTGCAGAAAACGAATACAAGGCGAAGTGCAAAAATTATAGTTTTTCTTCTATTTTGGATTTTCTTAGCCGAAGGGCAGAGGGTAGCATCAATATTTGTGCATGTCAGCAGGGAGAATAACATTTGCACAATCCAGTGCAACTTGAAGGAAGCTCAGAGACTCTGGAAATCCATTTGCCTGACAGCCTACAGATGAGGTTTCTAGGCTCAAAGCCTTATGTTGTCCATCTTGGAATACACAAAGGAACACTTGGCGGTGAATTGTATTTTCTAGGTATTAACAGATCTTCACAAAAATGATGTGATGTGTTCATATGTTGGAAATGATTGTTATGTTTATCGTAGGCCCCTGAAAAGTAATTATAGAAAGACTTTTATTAAATGCCATGGACTATAACATTTCTCTGCCTTCCCTTGTCAACTGGTCCCATGTGAAGGTTACTATGGGATACACTCCCTAGTGAAAGAGTAGCCGTGTCTGCACCCCTGAAGATTCCAGTAGCAACACTATTGTGCTCAGGGACATGGCCCTCTGGGATTTCATCCAAGCTGTAGAAAGACAGCCTGGGAGGGAGAAAGCATTTTGTAAACAAAACTGAAAGAACAGGGTGTTCATTTACAGTGCTGGGAAAAGAACCAACAAGGGCCAGGACTTGGAGGGATCAGCAAAACTAACTGACTTGAAGCTCCAATCTGCTAAATAATAATTGCATTTCGCCTACAGAGAGACTGGTTTTTCAACTCATTTCTTGGGGCCACTTAGCATGAAAAGTAGAACACAGTCAGGATCCAGGTGATTTGAGAAGCACCAAAATCATTTTAAAGAGCAACATTATGTAGGAAACTAAGTATTTAACCAGGAGGTTGGTGATGTGTGTCATGTTATAGGAATCACAGACCACACTGGTGTCCAGAAATTTCAGGTCCTCTTAGCTGAGAAATAGCTCTGGGGCAAAACTATAGCAATAAGGAGAAGGAAGAGAAAAAAAGCATAATAGCTTTAGTTAGGTTTTCTAGAAGCAGAGCCCAAGTCCAGTGTTTAGGGGCATGAGAGGTATTAGGTGGCTGTCTCGATACTCTCAAGAGAAAAGCAGCAAGGGAAATGGTGGGCCAGGGGATGGAGCTCAGCAGCCTTTGGTGCTCACCAGGTCTTGGTGGAGCTTCAGCCTGATCACCTGGAGCTCACCAGGTCTTGGTGGAGCTTCAGCCTGATCCACGGAGGCTCTAGAATGTGAAGAATCCCTTGAGTTGCACTCTGAGGCAGGAAAGAAAGTTGCCTTCAGTGTTTTCCCCTATGCAGTGCAGGAAGGTAGAAAGGTACATATCTCCAAGACAGGTGACTCCCTTGGGCCAGAAACAATTCTCTAGAGAAGGGGCAGCTGTAAACACCCATCATCTGGGGAAGGACACTCCAGCCCAATCAAGAGGACCCAAGTGGGGCATCACCAGGATCTCCTCTAGTTGCTCCCCTCAAACCACTAATGTGTTTGTAGCATGGTCAAGGCTAAAACCTGTCTCTGAAACCAGGCATGATGGTGCACTCCTGTAATCCCAGTGCTTGGGAGGCAAAGACAGCAGGCTTAAGGACAGCCTCAGCAACTTAGTGAGACCCTCAGCAATTTAGTAAGATCCTGTTTCAAAATTAAAAATAAAATGAGCCTAGTGAGGCACACCGCAACTTAGTGAGACCCTGTTTCAAAATAAAGAATAAAAAATAGGGCTGGGGTATAGCTTGGAGGTAGAATGCCCCTGAGTTCAATCTCCAGTACCACAAAATAAATAAATAAATAAATAAATAAATAAATAAATAAATAAATAAATAAATAAATAAAATGAGGCTGGGCATGTGCCCCAGAGGTAGAATGTCTGTGGGTTCAATCCCCAGTACCACAACACTACCACCCACCACCACTACCAACAACAACAACAAAAACCCAGCTCAGCTTCATCATTGCCACTTCAAGTTCTTTTTTTATAATGGTAATCCCTACCGTTATGCCATCTTTTGTCAAGCATTTCTGGGACTATTATCTCTTTTCATGCCCACCATAATCCTGGGAGGTAAACGAGGGCCGACATCTGTGTGCCCAGACTCTGGATGAGGATGTGGAGGCAAAGAGAGCAATCTGACCCAAAGTCATATACCTGGAAGTCCCATAGTTGTGACTAGAACCTTATTTTATGAGACGCCACCACCTCTTATAGGTCAGACGAGCCATCTGCCAGCTAGCCACCGGTTATCTCCTGTCGCTTGATATATGCTGAGCACAAGCTTACATTCAATTCGGTTGTGTCCTTTCTCCCTCATATACTTTTGTAATCGTGAGCCTCAAACAGGACCCCCATCTAAGCAGAGACGTGCTCAAGAAATATTTAAGTTTCTCATCACATATGCCAGCCCTGGTGTGGGGTTCCTGGTTTCTATTTCTAACTTTGGATACCCACTCTTAGTAATAAGAGCAAAATAATCTATTTTTATAAAGTGACTCAGATGTCTCTGGAAACACTTAACAATGCTTGGAATGTTTTGTTTTAATAATTTCCTGCTCTGTATGCACTAAGGCATTTTAATATAAGAGCTAATATGAAATTCCTCATTGTTGCGGAGTTTGAATTTTGCTTTATGCTTTGCTTGCATTTCAATTTAATCACAGGCGATCCTCAAGTGAGCTGAATTTGCTCTAACTTCCTCAGCCCTCTGCTTATTTATGGGGAGTGCTCTGTGCTTTTCATCTTATCTCCCTCCTCCAGCCCCTTAAACCTCAAAACCTCTTTTATGATCTAATGGTTTCCTGCACTGGCGTCTGGATATCCAGAGCCTGCTCCAAATTCTGCCATGGAATGTTCATACATTTACTGAGGTTACCTGCATAAGGGCATTGTAGAGTTATGAAGTCAAAGATATTGGTTCCAGACTTCAGTCTACCTTGTGCTGATCTTGTAAGATAGCAGCAAAAAAGACTGTGGGTGCTTACAATTGTGCATACCTTTTACCTAGAAATTACCCTTGTTACATATATTCTAGCAAAATAATTGTAGATCTCTCAAAGGGCTGATTATAAGGATGATTACCACTGCAACTTTTCCAAGAAAAAAAATTACTTAGAGACTCCTGAGTTGACTGAATGTCTCTGTGCACCCTCCATTCATTTATATGTTGAATACCTAAGCCTCCATATGCTAGTACTCAGAAGCAGGGCCTTTGGAAGGTAACTAAGTTAGGAGAAGTCAAGAGACTAGGGCCAGCCGGGCAGGCATGTGCCACCATGCCTGTAATCCCAGTACTCGGGAGGCTGAGACAGGAAGATCACAAGTTTGAGGCCAGCCTCAGCAATTTAGTGAGTACCTCAGCAACTTAGTGAGACCCTGTTTTAAAATAAAAAAATAAAATAGGGCTTGAGTTGAAGCTCAGAAGTAGAATGCCCCTAGGTTCAGTCACTAATACCAGAGAGGGAGAAAGGCAGAGAGAGAGAGAACAAATGAGAATAGTGTACTCATGTGGGATTAGTCTTTTTGTAAGAGAACAAAAACAAGAGTGCATGTACTCAGGTGTGTGTGTGTGTGTGTGTGTGTGTGTGTGTGTGTGTGTGTGTATGTTTTGTGTGTGTGTATGCGTGTGTGCACTCATTCATATTATCTCTCTCTCTCTCTCTCTCTGCCATATTAAGGAGGAAACAGCAAGAAGGCAGCCATCTGCAAGCCAGGAGGGTGCACTCATCAGCAACCTTGATCTTGGAATTCCAGTCTCCAGGAATGAGAAATAAAAGTTTGTTGTTTAAGACACTTGAAAACAAGTCCATCAGCCGGGCGTGGTGGAGCACGCTTGTAATCCCAGTACTTGGGAGGCTGAGACGGGAGGATCCGGGTTCGCGGCCAGCCTCAGCTACCTAGTGAGGCCCTCCGTAACTTAGTGAGACCCTGTTTCAAAATAAAGAATAAAAAATAGGGCTGGGGGTATAGCTCACAGGTAGAATGCCCCTGAGTTCAATCCCCAGTACCGCAAAAAAAAAAAAAAAAGTAAAAGAAAACAAGTCCATCAATGGTGTTTTGTTATAGTGGCCCAAGCTGAATAAGAAACATACAATAAAATAATATACATCAGTGGTTCCCAAACTTCAAAATATATTGGAATCACCAGAGGACTTGTTCAATAAAATAGAAGCACTCTACCCCACCCTGGAGCTTGTGATTCAATAAATCTGGAATGGGGTCCGGAAATTTGTATTTCTACCAAGTTCCGTGGTGATGATAACACTGCTGGTCTGTCGACCAGATTTTGGGAGCCATTGCTATACAAGGATGTATAATGACATAATCTGTTTATATTACTACTCTTAAAAGGCAATTTATGTGACAAAAAGTACTTTAAACCTTTTTTTGTAGTACGGGGGATGAACCCAAGAGTGTTATAATTCCAAGTTACACCCCCAGCCCTATTTATTTTTTTAATTTTTGTGTGTATGTGCAGTACTGGGGATTGAACCCAGGGGCATTCTACCTCCAAGCTACACCCCCAGCCCTTTTTTAAATTCTTTATTTTGAAATGGGGTCTCACTAAGTTGTGGAGAACCTCACTAAGTAGCTGAGGCTGGCTGCGAACCCGGATCCTCCGATCTCAGCCTCCCTAGTACTGGGATTACAAGTGTGCGCCACCATGCCCGGCTTGTTTTTTTTAATTTTAAACAGGGTTTCACTAGGTTGCTGAGAGTCTCACTAAGTTGCTGAGGCTGCAACCCTCCTGTCTCAGCCTCTCAAGTACTGGGATTACAGGCATGCACCACCACACCTGGCTCTTTAAACCTTTTTTGTAAATCAGTACCTATGGTTTGTTTGTTTTTTCGTTTGTTCATTAATTAATTCATTCATTCATTCATTTGCAGTACTGGGGATTGAACCCAGGGGAATTCTACCTCCAAGCTACACCACCAACCCTATTTTTAATTCTTTAGTTTGAAACAGGGTCTTACTAAGTTGCAGAGGGCCTCACTAAGTAGCTGAGACTGGCTGGGAACCTGTGGCCTTCCTGTCTCAGCCTCCCAGGTACTGGGATTACAAGCAGGCGCCACCATGCCTGGTAGTATACAGGTGTTTTAAAAGCTGGAGGGTTGTTAGCTGAGTTATTTTTGAATGGTAGGATTGTCGGGAGGGCATTTTTTGCACTGACTAAACAGACCTGGATTTAATCCCATCTCCAACTCTCATCTGCTGTTAGATCTTGAACAAATTCCCTAACCCACAGCAGCCACAATTTCCTGACCTACAAACAGATAATGACGTATACTGTGATGGGTTATTTTGACTACCAAGGGATATAATGCAATATTCATTCACTTAACAAATATCTATGGATATAGATGAGGAATATCCTGTGCCCTGTGCCCTGGGAAAGCACTGAAGGGGAAATGATGAAGATTCAGTGTTTTGATTTCACACAACTTCAAGTCTATCAAGGGGAAAAAGACATTCGACTTCTTTCATCTTTTCCTTCATTTGTACAGTTTCTACTTCAGTGAAAGCATATCTTAAAATAATTATAATTTTCCGAATCCAAATGCTTTATAGAGGTCTCTGTTTCCTCCACTTACAAGAGAATAAATACACTTCTGGATTCCTTTAAAGAGCCAGTCCTTCCAGTGTAATCTGATATTTCAGCATCATTTCAGGAACAAGACTGCCGCAGAAGTGAGATAAGGGCCCCTCGTGGTGTGCTCATTTCCTGGGCCCCGTAGGTATGGCCCTGTCTCCCCCGGGGTGAAGGGTTTCTCTGTTCACAGAGGGCCTGAAAGAATCTCCTGATAACCCTCAGTCCCTCTTCCTTACTGAACTCTTCAGATGCAGCTCAAGAAGAGAGGCAAGTGCCCTCTATCTGCCCAAGAACCCGAAGTAAGCACTTTTTCATCCCATTAGAGAATGCATTGGAGGCAACTTCTTTTTCTTTATCTTCCTCTCATTTTTTTTTCTTCTTTTGGTACTAGCGATTGAACCCAGGGACATTCTACCTCCAAGCTATACTCCAGCCCATTTTATTTTTTACTTTGAAACAAGATCTTGCTAAGTTGCTGAGGGTCTCCCTAAGTTGCTGAGGCTGGCCTTGAAGCTGTGATCCTCCTGACTCAGCCTCTCAAGGACTGGGATGACAGGTATGCATTACCTTGCCCGGCCTGAGGCAAACTTCTTGATATGACCCTATTTCAAGGAAAGTGTGTTTGAGACCCTTAAGACAAGTTGTCTAAAAACCACCAACACAGGGGAGCACAATCCTCCCATATCAGCTTTTACCCCAGACGTTTTGTAGATAGGGAAAGAGTCGTTGAGGCTGTGGTCACAATGAAACTGGCCCTCCCTGCACACAGGATATGGTTTATCAGGGCAGAGTCTCACCTTATGGGTGCTGCCCTTTCTCAGCCTCCCTTGAGGCCCAATCTGTGGGTTTATCTTTTGATAATGCAGTGTATTTATCTTACCTGCCTCTGTACCAGGGCGGTCCTACAGGCAGCGGGCGTGTTTTACTGTCCTTATTACAATCTCTGGGCCTCTAACTATAAAAATCAAGAATAAAAGAAGGTATGGGAGGGAGCTACATTAGCCCTTTAAACAACAACAACAACAACAAAAACTCAAACCATAAAACACTAAGAGCAAAAAAAATCAAATAATTACTATATTTTAGAAGATCATTTTTCATTAAGTGTGGTAGACTTTATGTTTCCCAGCATTTCTTGAACTCCCAGAAGAAAGTTATAAAGCTGCTCACTAAATGTCACTGTGGAAGGAAGGAAACAGAGCTCATGAGATATGGGCCCATAAAAATCAAAGTGAATATAAATGCTATGTTGTTGTCATTTAAGACCCTGTGAATATGTAGATGAAACAAAGGTGGAAACGGAACCCATGTGGCTTTGTGGACGACAGAGTTGATTGTGCTATAGCAAATAATTCAAAATATTACTAGCTGAAAAATACATCTTTTAAATGGAGATGGAATTCATGTGCCATAAAATTCCCTCCTTTTAAACTGTACAATTCCATGGTTGTTGGTACACTCACAAAGCTGTACAATCACCACCAGTTTCTAATTTCAGAACATTTTCATCCCTCCGAAAGAAGCCTATTAGCAGGCCTTCTCATTCTCTCCTCCATCCAAAAGCAGTGATGTATTTTTGGGGCACTGAAACTGCTGGGCATGATTCTATAATGGTAGAAATGTGCCAATATTTATTTGGCCCAACCCATAGAAAGTGCAACACCAAGAATGAACCCTCATGGAAACTATGGTCCTCTAGTAATAATGATATGGCAATGCAGACTCATTGATTGCGGCAAATTTGCCATTCTGTTGGGCATGGTCATGATAACAGGGGCTATACACACGTAGGAACTGGGCTATACAGGAAATCTCTGCACCTTCCCCTCAATCTTGCTGTGAACCTAAACTTGCTCTAAAACATAGTTTGTTAATGTTCAAGAAACTGTCTGGGTGCCCTAGAATCATGTATGCTTGATATAGAAAAAAATAAAACATTTAGAAATATGTAAAAAGGAAACTGAAAATCACCTTGAGGTCCTTCTCATTCAATATAACCACGGAAAATATTTTTCCTTCTAGTCTTTCTGAAATTCTAGAAACGTCCTGGGCACCAAGAGTGTGCTTAGAAATACTTGCTGATAATCAGGTTATTTTTTTTCTATAACTCTTGGGTCTTCTCTCTACAAACCAGATGTGGTAGGGCAGGCCTGTAATCCCAGTACCTGGGAGGCTAAGAAGGAGGATCACAGGTTCAGCAACTTAGTGAGATCCTATTTCAAAAATAAAACAGGGTTGGGGGTATACTGTGCTCAAAGTTAGAACAGACCTGGATTCAATCTCTAGTATCAAAATAATTCATAAAAACAATATGACATATATTCATCAGGATCCACCTCAAGGATTACTGTCACAGTCCAATAACAACACTTTTGAAATCCAAAGGCAGGGTTTCTGACCCAATAGTTTTTTTTTTTTTTTTTGCTGTTGTTATTTTAATGTTTGAGATGCTGTCAGGGCTCCCTAGTACCACGTATGTTTGATAGAAAAAATGGAAAATTTAGAAGTGTATAAAAAGAAAATTAAAAACACCCTGAGGTCCTTCTCACTGAAGATAACCACAGAAAATATTTTGGGGGATTTCCTTCCAATCTTTTTGAAATGATTTATTTCCAAATCTGTCTTCTTGACTAGACTGAATGCATGATACTATTATGGCAAATTGCTTGAAAATCATTGTTTCATGTCAAGAAACCTTAGTTTTTGTTTGGTTTCGTTTGGTCCTGGGGACTGACCCAGGGACACTCTATCTTTGTGCTACACTCCCAGCCCTTTTTATTTTTTTTAATTCTGAAACCAGAACTTGCTAAATTGCTGAGAGTCTCACTACATTGCTGAGGCAGACCTCGAACCTGCAATCCTCCTGTCTCAGCCTCCCAAGTACTGGGATTACAGGAGTGCACCACCACGCCTGGCTTAGAGTAGCTTTTAATAATGATGATAACTACATTCATCATAACAAGTCCTTTTAACACATATTGGGTTGGATCTTAAACCAATTTTATAGACGAGGTAAATTAAGTCTTATCACTCTCATTGTACAGAAGAGAAAATCAAGACCCGGAGCAGGTCTCACAACATGGACATGGTGGGCACAGAATCTGAATCTAATTCCTGTGCCAAGAACTGCATTTCCCTTTCTGCCTTCTCAGTCATCATTCCATGTTGGACCTTTGCAAAGGACAAAGGACTGAAAGTACTAAGAAATTAACACAGCCAATTAGAGTTGGGGCCAGGGGAAGGCAGGCTGCCTGTCATTTCCTCTGCTTGAGACAGCATGTGGGTTTTGGGTTCTGGTCATTGCAACATGCTAAAAGACTTGCTAGCTGCAAGTGTGGGCTGGCAAACTGTAGACTGAGGAGCTGTGGGCGGTCACGCCCCTCAAAATCTCAACTTTTACAATAGAACACTGACAAACGTTCCACTGAACGTAGCAGGGCTATCATCCAGATCTTGCTTTTAGAGAGATAAATCCTTCAAGAGCTCCATTATGAAATATCAGAGTTTTCCTTTGGTTGCTGAATGTTGAAGCTTTTCATGACAGAGGACTTGGGGCTGGGGTGGGTCATAAGGGATTTCATTGAGTATGACCTATAAAATCCCCTTCCCCCCTTCCACTAAACTTCAGATGAAATGTTTTATGTGCGATCCTGGGAAGAAAAATTATACAATATTGGGAAATAAACAATAGGATGACAACATGTCTTTGCAAAGTCACATTGAAGCAGTGTCTACCAAGCCTACACAAGTGTATTTCATTTGCTAGGGAGATGCATCTATATTTAACTTATTGTTTACCATTGAGTAGAACTGGGACTCTATGACCGGAGATGTTAACTTGTAGTCTACATGAGTTTTGAACATCATAGTTGCAAACTATTAATATTTATTAAAATAAACTAAGTAACCTTAAATAACCCCCAAAGTTAGGGTATTATTGTCTTGTAGGACCTAACACAAATTTGTATCCCTCTACAATAGTATTTTAACATTGCTCTTCCCACTGACTATATATACTTCAGTCTGTCCCTACATGCTGGCTTCCTCGTTAATGAATTAAATATGTCTTTGATACTCACCATATATTTGTATAAAGGTCATGTTTCTAGCTTTTGGAAATTTGCTTTGGCAGTGTCTTAGCAATTCTTGCAGAGAGAGTCAACTACAGTTTAAGGAATTTAGCAATGTGAAGATTATAAAGTGCAAAGAGGGAAATCCCACTGGGAGTATATATGCTATTTAACTTGATCCTTGCCTTCAGCTGTTCATAAACACTGCCTAGAAGCTATTCCTCACACTGTGTTGGTATTGGACTAGAGAACAAAATCAAAATAAACAAAACAATGCAAAATGAAAAATCCCTATGCAAACAAATGGATGAACATAGGAATTACAATTTTAGAAGTGAAATGAAATCCAGTGGTAGTGGCCACACGGAGTATCCTTCTTGCTTCTAAATTCTGTCCCTCTGCAGGCATTTCCTTTCTTCCCAAGCCCAGAACCTATTTTCAAGGATGACATTTTGGTACAAGGAAAAACAAGCTTCATCAAGTTCATTTTATCCTAGTCATTTCCTCCTTCAGAGGAGAGGAGATATAGTGTCAGGACTCTGAAACCAGTACTTTCTCAAATGAGTACCATCCCCAAACACTCTTTACTGATCCCATACCATGCCTCCAATCCACTAATAAAGACATGCCTTAGATTCAGATTCTATAAACACTTGCTGGATCTAGTAATAAAGAATTGCAATTGTATTTATTTATTTCAACTGTCTTGGTAGTGGAGCTGGCAGTCTGATGGGAGAGAAGGTATTTGTGAAATTTTCCTGCTCTTTTTTTATTGCGTGTGCACACACACACACACACACACACACACACACACACACTAATGCTTAAAGCTGCCCTTCAGTTTGGCATTTCCTCTTAAAGGTAAACAGAGATCATTGAAGACCCATGTGCTTTGTTGGTAAATTTGTTATAAGAAGAATAACCACCTAGACCACATCTTCACATCAGTTCCTGCAGTCCATGACCACAGATTTTCACTGGTGAGGCAGTTGCATGGCAGAATTTCAAAAGAGTTGGTGTTATCGCTCTCAGCAAAAACCTTTAACCTCAGGATTTCACAGGGAAGAGCTCAGGAATGATCCATGCCAAGCTTCTGCTGTGCATGCTATGTGCAATTCACAGATGCCTATAAATAGTGAGTCTGGGTGATTATATAGTCATCTGTGTCTGCAATCCACTTACTGTCTCTGTCACATTCTAGACCTTCAAACAATTTGCCTCTTATTGAAAAAATTATTATAACCATATATAGTCACAAGGCAGTTTTGTATCATTGGTGGTGCTTAATAGAGGGCCTGTTGTCTCATTAAAATATTTTATGAGCCAGGCAAGGTACCACATGCCTGCAATGCCAGTACTTGGGAGGCTGACATAAGAGGATTGCAGGTTTGAGGCCAGCCTCAGCAATTTGTAAGGCAATGGATTTGTTTTTGTTCCCCTGATATTCCTGTATCACTATCCCACTAATGTAGTAACTTTATTTTGAAAAAAGATAACAGATTGGTCTGGCATTTCTCCTTCCAGAGAGTCCTTGCTCAATTCCTGTGATGACTAGTATTTCTATTAGGGGCTCAGAAACCAAAGCTTTGGTAATCATATTAGACACTTACCCATTGATCAACAGTATTCAGAGAACAAGTACTGAGCCTCAGCTGTCTGGTGCTCATTCCATTCTCTTAGAGTCGTTAATGGTGAGCTAGAGGACTCAGGATGAGTTTCCTCGGTGCCCTAGGATGTCCCCTGTCCCAAAAAAGAGACTCAAAAACATTTACAGATGATAATATTTACCCATTTGGAGAACATCTGAAAAATATAAAACCATTTTAAAATGCATCAAATGGTTCACACCAACACATAAACTTTCTCGTCAGCCTCTTAAGGAAATATTTCCTTATATCTTTGTTGAAAGTTTCCTTCTCTTATCTGGAGACATAGAGTTTCCTTATTTCTTAAGCATTTATTTATTTATTTATTTATTTATTTATTTATTTATTTAGTGGTCATTCTACCTCTAAGATACACCCCCAGCCCTATTTCTTTTTTTTTTATTTTGAAACAGGGTTTCATTACATTTCTGATGCTGACCTTGAACCTGCGATCCTCCTGTCTCAGGAACCTGAGTACTGGGATTATACAGGAGTGTCATCATGGCCCTGCCAAGAGCCTATTTTCTCTATTGTTCATAAATGATTTTCTGTTAAGAAACAATGCCCAGGATCAAAGGCCCCAAAGAAGACTTCTGGAATAATGAGAATGCTGGGACCTGCAACAGAGACACAGGGAGGTCACTGATAGCCAGAGGACCACAGGCAGATGGAGAAAGGCTAGGGTCAGAAAGGAAGTTCAGGAAATTCTATTTCCTGAGGAAGAAAAAAATGGGGAGATAAAAACCTACCCAGGTCAGAGACATTCCTTTAAGCATACACTGTGAGCAAGGTTTTTTAGGGCACATTGAGAAGAGATCTGTTGTTTAAGAAAAGGAAATTGAGACTGGAAACTGAGTTGGGCATGGTGGTGCACTCCTATAATACAAGCTATTTGGGAGCTTGACGCAGGAAGATCACAAGGTCAATTCTGTCTAAAAAAATTCTGAAACTGAGCCAGGACTGGGGATCCAAAGCCAAAGTGAGCCAAAAGTCGTAGATTTTAAGTAGAGAGAGAGGAAAAAGACATAACAGGAAGAAAAGAAAATGTGATTTATCTTGTCTCAATTTTATTGAACATCTACATTTTTATGACTAGGCTAGGAGTTAAGAATGAGGGAGGGTCACTTTCTTCGTGCAGCCTGCAACCTAGCTTGTACTTCTAAAGTCTGCCAAAGAGTGACTTGTGCAGTGTCTGAAGACAACTTTGGTTGTTATTACTGGGACAGGAGATCTTCTAGCATGTGGTGGGTAACATCTTAAACATCTTGCCATGCACAAAGCAAACCCACAGCAAACAATGACGTTGCCCTCGATGTCAAGAGTGCCAAGGTTGAAGAACCTTGCACTACAGTAAATGGCTTTGCACACTTTCAGCATCTCACTGGGCTTATTCATTCCCTGCTTCCTGTGTAGTGGACACATTATGGAGAAGGAGGGTTATGAGAGAAATATTATGAGAGAAATCAATGGGTTAAATGCATCCCCTGGGTCTGTAGAGGAGAAATTCTACCTCTCCTCTGGCTATGGCAGCGGAAAGTTACCCGAGCTGCAGTGCAACAGCTCTGGGAGTTTTGTGTTTGGGTAAATTTCATCAGCAGGTGCTCTCAGGGAATACCAACATGTCTAAAATTAGTGGAAGCCAAACATCATCAGAAGATCAGAAGGGTAAATCTGGTTCAACAAACACCAGATAACATCCTGAGCTAAACAGAAATTATATATATATATATACACATATACATATATATGTATATATAATTGATATTATTGATATATATATATATCAACACATACACACACACACACACACACACACACATACTAGGGGGTTGAACTCAGGGACATTCAACTCCAAGCTATACTCCCAGCACTTTGTAGCTTTTATTTTGGAACAAGGTCTTGCCAAGTGGCTGAGGGTCTCACTAAATTGCTGAGGTTGGCCTCAAACCTGTGATCCTCTTGTCTTAGCCTCCCAAGGACTGGCATTACAAAGGCATGTACCACCGCTCTGAGCTTAAACAAATATTTTTGCATCTCATATGTCCCTGCCTCCCCCCAGCAGTGCAAATAATTGAGAATAAATGGGGTGTTCCTTCATGTTATCTACATCATGAGTGGATATTTGAAAGGCAAAACGGAAGTGCCTGGAGTTCTGAGACATAGTTGCTTATAAGAAAACAAACAAAAACCACATTTGTCTTTCTTATTTACTTATTATTTATTTATTTATGTATCTATTTATTGGTACTAGGGGTTGAATCCAAGGGCATTCCACCTCCAAGCTACATCCCCAGCCCTTTGTATTTTATTATTTGGAAACAATCTCACTAAGTTGCTGACAGCCTCACTAGGTTGTTGAAGCTGGCTTTGAACCTGCGATCCTTCAGTGTCAGCCTCCCAAGTACCAGGATTATAAGCGTGCACCACCACACTTGGCCGATTTATCTGTATTTAATGATGACTGTGTTTCAATCAACTTTTTTCAAAACATTCATCATTGAAAACAAGATGTGCCAGTGTATCTCTTTTGTGTGTGTGTGTGTGTGTGTGTGTGTGTGTGTGTGTGTGTGTGTGTGTATGGGGCAGGTGGTACTTGGGATTGAGCCCAGGGACATTCCAGTTCTAAGTTTTGTTTTTAATAAAGTACTGGGATTACAGACATGTGCCACAATACCTGGCTATATGTATATGCATATGTATATGTATATGTACATGTACATGTATATATATATATATATATATATATATATATATATATATATATAGTTTTAAAACTAAATGTCTGTCTAGTCTATGAATTGGCAATGAAACAGACATTGAATAGCTTGTCCCTTCTGACATTACAGATTTCCTCACTTAGAGTTCTTCTTGCCCTTTTTCCTTCTCAATTTCCTCCAGGATGCTTTGCTTTTATTGTCGGGCCACCCAGGGACATCCTTGATCATGCAGGGTGTTGTGACATAGGCTTGCATTCTTGGAAGGCTGGGAAAAGGTCAGGGCAGAGGAAGCACAGATGTCAGAGATCTGAGAGCTTGTGGGGAGTCCTTCAGCTGGGCCACAGCTGCAGCCCTCGCCCCCCTCCACCTCTTCCTCCTTGGACAAAGCCTTTATGTCTCAATGTTCTTATCAAAAGCACAAAAGAACACAAGGAAATTTTCCAGAGTGGAGCCAAACAACGTTCCTTCCTTCCATCAGGTGTGCTGACAAGGGTGCAGCCAAGCATCTCCCAGGCTCCTGGACACCCTTCAGCAGGGGCAGCCAAGTGCTATTCCATTCCTTATCCCATCTCCTGAAGGAACAGAGCACTGGGAGTAGTTCTGAGTCAATGTTATTTTTACAGCTATAAGGACTGTTCCAAAAGCGATTATGATTCAGATGTTTCTTACTGACCTGCTCCCAAAATACACTCTTGGGGCAGAAATAAATTAATTTTATGGGGTCAAAAAGATATTCTGGTTAATAAACCTACTCTGCGTAAGCAATCTGTCAGATCACGACTAGGTGATGGTTTGCAGAAGTCAAAAGCAAAAAAAAAAAAAAAAAATCCAATGTACCTTGTTTTAAGTTTGTGCTACTAAAGGGAGATGTATATGAGCTGAATCACTGGAGAAAATTAATTTTGTGACATTGGAGAAATTTCCTACAGCTAAGGCTGTTGAGGTTAGAGAACATGTATATGGTGACAATGGAAAGGAATCAGTATCTAACATGAAAAGAAAGATGTGAAAATAAAATAAGCATAGAACATCTAATAGAAAAGCAGAATATTCCAAAAGCATATATAAGTCAAGCATGTTGGTACATGCCTGTAATCCCAGGTACCCAGAAGGCTACGGTAGGAGGATTCAAATTCAAGGCCAGCCTAGGATACTTAGTGAGACCTTGTCTCAAAATAAAAAGATAACAAGGACTGGGGTTGTAGCTCAGAGATAGAATCCTTCTGGGTTCAATTCCCCATACCACACACACACACAAAGGCACATGTTGATTTAAACCAGCTTTTAGGTTATGCATTGAATTCCCCCATAAAAAAATCTAACTACATCTTTGTAGCTATAATATGTACCACCCAAAGGGGTAAAGGACCGCAAGGACTTATTAGCATCATTATCACTAGAATAAAAGCATATGGTTTAGGAAGTTTCGGCGAAATTGGTCAGAATATATTCATTTGCAGAAAATTACTATTTACATCTTGCTACGAATATGGTCAGGCTTTGGAGCCTAAATAAATAAATAAATAAATAAATGGTGAGGGTCCACTAAAGGAATTCAAACAAATAGGAAAATTTAGCTACTTGAAGTCAACAGCAGAAGTTGACAGTTTGAACAGGAAAAGAGAAGGTATCATACTGAAAATGAACCTGAAAAAAACATTTGCAGAACACCTAGAACAGTCCCAAGCACGCAGCTCTGGTTTCCTTTAAAGCTGTCATCTTAAATGCAGGAAATCTGGAAGTCTATTTTACGTCCGAAGTTGTACATCACACTTCATGCGACTGTTGAATTTGGCCAGGCTCACATTACTTTAATAGAGGTCGGCAAACCACAGCCCACGAGCCAAATCCTGCCTGCCGCCTGCTTTTGTACAGCCTGTGAGCAGACAGAATGAGTTTTCCATTTGCAAATGATAAAAGAAAAAGAAGCAGGAAACTAATACTTCGTGACACATGAAAACTAGTTGAAATTCTAATTTCAGTGCCCATGAATAAAGTCTGTTTGGAACACAGTCATGTCCAGTTGTTTCCACTTTGTCTGGGGCTGCTTCTGAACTCCAGGGCAGAACCTAGTAGTTGTGACAGAGGCCATATATATGACCCACAAAGGTGAAAGTATTTACTATCTGGCCCTTTCTAGGCAAAGTCTGCCACTCATTTCCTACTGTAATATGCAAAGACCAGTTAATGTGAAAGTAAAAGCACAAAAACCAACATGGAGGAAAAAAAAAGAGGAGAAAATGCAGTGTCCAGGCATTGACTTTCATAAATGGCCCTATAGTATCGCCTGCACATCTGCACCCACTTCCATGCCATCATGGCCACAGCAGATCAGGGGACCTGAGATCAGATCCTCACCACGACCTCACCATCCTTCCTGTGTTGCCACTGCTGCCTCTTTGTGAAGCTCAGGTGCAGCTGGAAGTTTGATACAGAGGTTGAAATTAGTTCTTATTTTAGCTGATTTCAGTTACCTAGGTTACACGACAAGTTGAAATTAGCTGAAATATCTGTATAAATGGAAAAAAAAACAAGTGTATACAGCATGGGAGCAATCCGTTTTCAGAAGAAAGAGAAATGTTCTTTTCTATGGGGGGCCCCCCACTGCTAATGAGCTTCCTGGTGCTAAGTGGAGGAAAAGAGTTAAGGGACTTTTGTGGGTCCCAGCGGGACCTCCAATCAGTCAACAGAGTAGAAATTTTTACTGATTGCAGGACTTGGCAAAATTTATGGTTGCCTGTTTGTACTGATACTTTGAAGTTCAATGGACATTTTGGTAATAAACTCCTATATAACTTTGCAGTAGTAACAGAATAACTCTGGGAGTTATCCCTATGGTATATTTTGTGATTTTTCTGCACCCCCATACTCTGATGAAAACCAGCTTCAGTGCATCAGAGATGCCAATGAAACCAGTTATAGACCCTTGCTACTCCAAGGGGGTTCTTGGACCAGCAGCAGCAATCCCCTTTTAGGACCTGTTAGAAATGCAGAATTTCAATCCCCCTAGACCTACTGAATCCAAATCTGTATTTTAACAGAATCCCCAGATTGTCTGAAAATATATTAATTTTTGAGAAACACTGGTTCAAGGAAGTGCACAAGATTCGGGAGGCTTGGAGATTTCATTCCAGACTCCAGATGCCAATTCACTGGTGACCACGGGCAAATTTCTCACCATCTTTTTGTATTGATCATCTTCTCTCTAAAGTAGGGTTAAATTCACTGTGTTAGTTCAGGCTGCTCTAATAGAGATAACATAAACTGGGCAACTTCAGCAACAAATATTTATTTCTCATAATTCTGGAAGCTCAAAGTTCAAGATCAGGGTGGCGGCATGGTTGGCTTCTGGTGAAGGCCCTCTTCTCAGCTGCAGACTGCTGAGTGGACACAGATCAGGGCTGCTAACATCCTGCCAACACACAGGCCAGCCCCCACTGAAAGAATGATCTGGCCCCAAAAGCTGAAAGAGCAGGGGCTGAGAAACCCTGTGCTATGGGAATAAGAGTAGTGGCATATACCTGTATTCCCAGTACTTGGGAGGCTAAGACAGAGAATCGCAGGTCCAAGGCCAGCCTCTGCAACTTAGTGAGACCCTGTTTCAAAGTAAAAAAATAAAATGAAATAGGGCTAGGGGTGTAGCTCAGGGGTAGAATGCCCCTGGGTTCGATCCTCAGTACAAATAAATAAATAAACACACAAAGAAATAAATATATTCAAAAATTAAAAAGTAGATAGCATTTATCTACTTGTTAAGCTACTAGCACTATTGAAGCGTATGCAGACGGATCACAGGTGAAAGGAGAGGGTACTGGATGTCAGATATGACAGACAAGTGGACAAATAAAAAAAAATTTTAAAACACCAAAAAGGTGTTGGAATGCAGATTGTGCAGGGAGCATAAAGACACACGGAAAGAACAGGTGCGAACTTGGCCTTCACAGTGAGGCTGTGGCTGAGTCTTCTACTCTGAAGCAGCCAAGTTCACCAGCTACTTGAGCTGCAGGGCAGAGGAAAGAGCAGCCTGGGGCTCCGGGCTTGTTTGATTTGGCTGCAAACTCCCAGCCGTGCTGAGTTGGGGCTTGCTTGACTGGCCGTCTCTGTCTCTGCCTTAAAGGCCTTTTCCTGTTCACCCTTCAAGGGATCATTGGGAACATCTGAAAACCCCAATTGCAAGCTGAACAGAATAGGGAAATTTTCAATGCAGAAAATCTCTGTGGAGGATAGAAAGCCCCAGCCAAATGTGATCAAAAGTAAATGAATTTAGAAACATGTTCAGTCACAGAATACTCAGATTGCAGAAAGTGAGGGAGGGATGGTGAAAGCTCTGATTTATCTCAGGGCCATTAAAAGCTTTAAGGCAGTGAAATATAGCTAAACAGCAAGAGAGGCATCCCCATCCTTCCATTCAGATTTATGAAAGGAAATGGATGAAAAGGACTATTAAATACATTGATGCTAAATGCTCCCCATTATTTGATTTTTTTTTAGGCTCTGAAGGCAAGAGGTTGAGTTGAAAGGGTATTAGAGTCTAAGCTGCAAATGGAATGTGGATGAGCATGTGGCTAACCCACCTGAGTGTCACCCTGATGACTTTGGGTGGTGGCTGTTATAAATATGACATCTTCTTCGGCAAAAGTTTAAATATTTACTGATTTGTTTTGGTACTGGAGATTGAACCCAGAGACATTCTACCATCAAGCTACACTCTCAGCCCTTTTTATTTTTTATTTTGAAACAGGGTCTTACTTAGTCACCAAGGCTGATCTCATACCTGTAATCCTCTGTCTCAGCTTCCCAAATACTGGGAATACAGATATGTGCCACCTTTAAAGGCTTTATTTTTATTTGCTTCCTGATCCTGATTACATCCTTACTGAAAGGAAAGACCACAAATAAATATATAAATACACACACACACATATATATATATATATTTATATATATATACTTTCCCATCTCCTTTCAGACGGACTTTTAAGGATTAACAACTAGACCTTTAAGTAAGAAAATGAAAGATTTCTATAGTGATCCATCAAACCCAATACAATGTAAGTTCCTAAGGACAGGGATCTCAGTTGTATCTAAATTTGTATCCAGAGCACCTTGAGCATGACTGACATAGAGTTGAGCTTAAACAGTATCTGTTGACTGATTGGCTAAATGAATAAATGTGGTCAGTTAATATATTAATGCTCATTTGTTTGACAATGATTGATTGAACTACTAGCATGTGCCAAGAACTAACAGACCATGTGGACCTCACAAAAATGAAGCAAGCCTGTCACTTGTCCCTGAAGGGCTTCTTGTTAAGAAGAGAAGAGAAAACACATTTACATATTGCATTTCTCAAAAGGAGACCTTGGAGATCCAGTAATGTAGGCCCATACAAGAAATAATGGTAGAGCAGGGCAGAGAAGGTAAAGAGGGTTCTAAGGTTAGATCAGAAATCCATGGATTAATTGGAATCCCTCTCACTGGATAGGAATTTCCTTTAGGTTATCAACAAAAATGAAAAGAATCCATTTGAAGACATACTTTTAAAAGTTATTGTCGAGCCGGGCGTGGTGGCGCACGCTTGTAATCCCAGCATTCGGGAGGCTGAGACCGGAGGATCCGGGTTCGCGGCCAGCCTCAGCTACCTAGTGAGGCACTCCGCAACTTAGTGAGACTCAGTTTCAAAATAAAGAATAAAAAATAGGGCTGGGGGTATAGCTCGGAGGTAGAATGCCTCTGAGTTCGATCCCCAGTACCGCAAAAAAAAAAAAAAAAAAAGTTATTGTCATTTGTGTGAAGATATATTCTATGACAGGTTCTCTGATAGATATCAATATTTTATCTATTGATTTCCATATTGGAGCTTCAAATATCAGCTGTACTTGCCGGGTGTGGTGGTGCATGCTTGTAATCCTAGTACTTGGGAGGATGAGACAGGAGGAACCAGGTTCGTGGCCAGCCTCAGCTACTTAGTGAGGCCCTCTACAACTTAGTGAAACCCTATTTCAAAATAAAGAATAAAAAATAGGGCTGGGACTGTAGCTCAGAGGTAGAATGCCCCTGAGTTCAACCCCCAGTACCACAAAATAATAATAATAAATAAAGAATAAAAATAGGACTGGGGGGTGTAGCTTGGAGGTGGAATGCCCCTGGGTTCAATCCCCAGTACTGCAAAAAAATAATAAAATAAAATAAAAAATCAGCTATACCTTAGGCCACTAAAACCTTAGATGAGCAAAGAAGGTGACTTAACTGAAGGTGATTGGGGTTGGGGGACACTCTAGTGCACATGATGTACTTTCACAAACATATCAAAGTCAATCACTAAACTGAACAGAAAAAGGAAGGAGAGGGGAGGGAGTGGGGCGGGAATTGGGGAAGGATTGAATGAGAGATGTGTGCATGTATGCCTCTACCAGTTTGTACCTCACAAAGATGCATGATTATAATGCACCAATAATAATAATAATAATAATAATAATAATAATATACCTTTTCCCAAAGAAAAAGGCACAAATTCATAATTCATAGGAAAGTGAAAATGTGTACAAGTCCAGTGTTTCATCCAAAGAGAAGCAGCAGCATTTCTGAAATCATAATCTCCCTTTTCTTGAAGAAAGGAAGTGGTTCTGGTTCACCAGGTGGCAGAATGGTCACACTCCCTTACCAGCTGACTGAGCTGAAGCTGAGCAGCCAAGCACAACATTTCACAAATGGTAGGCAGTGACCACAGCTCTGCTCCTGATCAACAGAACCCCTATGTGGTCTCATAGGCTCCTGGGAATAATGAGTTCAGCAGTGGGCTTGAAAACATCCACAGCTTCCTTCCTGGTTGCTGGTCTGCTCCAATCTCCAATCACAGCCCAGTTCTTAGCTAAGGAGGAGGGTGAGGAGAGAGGTTGAGGCCATAGTCTCAGGAAAGTACCCACAAGTAGAAAGGCAGAACTCTTCAGAGTGGAATTGGATGTAAGGACTTCCAGCAAGTCCTTGTGGTTAGACCCGGCTAAAAGGTCACAGGGTTTTCTCTCAATTGAATATATCACCCCATAGATGTGGCTGCAAACTGGCCTCATGGAGAGCCAGGTTCGCCAGCTCTCACCACAGCATACAAATGTTTTTCTAAATAAAACTTGATTCCTTTTTGTACAACTAGAGAAACCTGAACTTGTTACAAATGTTTCGGGAAATAAAAACAAGAGTAAAGGAGAAAATTAAAATCAGCTACAGCCGTGTGTGGTGGCACACACCTGTAATCCCAGTACTTGGGAGGCTGAGACAAGAGGATTGCAGGTTCAAGGCCAGCCTCAGCTACTTAGTGAGATCCTTAGCAAATTAGTGAAACCCTGTTTCAAAATAAAAAATAAAATAGGGCTCAGGGTGTAGCTCAGAGATAGAATGCTCCTGAGTTCAATGCCTAGGACCAAAAAAGTTTTTTTTTTTTTTAAATCAGCTATAAATGAAAAGCCCAGTGTAGAGCCGGGCATGGTAGTGCACACCTGTAATCTCAGTACTTTGGAGGCTGAGACAGGAGGATCACAGGTTCGAGGTCAGCCTCAGCAACTTATGTAGACCCTGCTTCAAAATAAAATAATAAAATATGTCTGGAATACATCTGGATTCAACCTTCAGTACCCCTCTTCCCCCCAAAAGTAAACTCTGCTAATTTCTGTCCCTATCCCTTCTGAAGGTTCGAGTCTGTAAGTTGACTAAAATAAACTGACAATATACAGCCTAACAGGGGAAAAAGCAAACAAGTTTATTGATGTGCATGGAGACATCACAAGAAGGTGAATCCTTTGAGACTAAGAAGCATATACACTCTATCTCAAAGGGAAGAGTAAATGGGTTCAGGCAATTTAGAGGGACAGCAAATAGCTTTTAAGAAGAAGAGAGGACCCCAAGAACAGACAATAGACTAGGACAAAGTTCTCTGGGTTCCAGGTGTCATGTTTGACTATTTAGTCTCTTGCCCTGTGATATGTGTTGAGTTTAATCTTCCTTAGGTAATGGAATTTCAGTAAGAGGATCGAGGTCAACTTTGGCTGGGGAGGAGTGGGGATGGAGCAAAGCTGCAAGAACATGGAAATGGGTCATTGGTACATTTTTTTTCTTTTTCTTTTTCTTTTTTTTTCACGGTACTGGGGATTGAATTCAGGGGCATTCTACTTCTGAGCTACACACCTAGCCCCCTTTTTTTATTTTTTAGTTTGAAACAGGGTCTCACTAAGTTGCGGAAGGGAGGGCCTCACTAAGTAGCTGAGGCTGGCTGTGAACCTGCAATCCTCCTGTCTCAGCCTCCCAAGTACTGGGATTACAAGCACGGGCCACCATGCCCAGCTCATTTTTTTAAAGTCATAGCTGAATGCAGTGAATCACATCTGTAATCCTAGTACTTGGGAGGCTGAAGCAGGTTCAAGACCAGCCTCAGCCACCTAAGCAAGATCCTATTTTAAAAGAAAAATGAAGCCGGGCGTGGTGGCGCATGCTTGTAATGCCAGCATTCGGGAGGCTGAGACCAGAGGATCCAGGTTTGAGGCCGGCTTCAGCTACCTAGTGAGGCACTCCACAACTTAGCAAGACCCGGTTTCAAAATAAAGAATAAAAAAATAGGGCTGGGGGTGGTGTAGCTCGGAGGTAGAATGCCCCTGAGTTCAATCCCCAGTACCGCAAAAAAAAAAAAAGAAAAATGAAATATGGAAATATGGCTGGGGGTGTAGCTGAGAGATAGAATTCCATTTGGGTCCAATCCCCAGTACCACACACACTAACATAAAATAATATAAAATAAAATAGTAGAATTAACTCAGTTGAGCACCTACCATATTCCAGGCAATGATCCAAGTTTAAACTCATTTAATCTTCACAGCACTCTAAGACAGATATTATTGCATCCAATTTAAAGATGATGAAACTGTGAGACACAGAGAGACTAAATAACTTAGCCAATCACAAGTAGAAAGAAGCAGAGTAGGGATTCAAGACCAAGTAGTCCACTTTTACAATCTCAGATCGCTCAACTTGCTTACTGCTGGACTCACGGGCCAAGAAGACCTTGAAAGGCTCTCTGTTTTATTCATCCAGCAGCCACTCAAGAAACTATCAAGCACTCATTGTGTGCCAGGCATCACACCAGACATTAGGGACATGATGATCAATGCAATGCAATACTTGACTTCAAGGAATACATTCAAATGGGGGAGACAGATAAGTAAAAAAAAAAAAAAAGAAGAATTATAGGTACATTTGACTTTCCAACAATCAAGGTCAAGCAAGTCTCAACAGATCAAAATCAAGACCATTTTTTTTGTGTTTGTTTTTGTTGTTGTTGTTGTTTTTTGTGGTACTGAGGATTGAACTCGGGGGCATTCTACCTCCGAGCTACACCCCCAGCCCTATTTTTTATTATTTATTTTGAAACCGGGTCTCACTAAGTTGCGGAGTGCCTCACTAAGTAGCTGAGGCTGGCCGCAAACCCGGATCCTCAGGTCTCAGCCTCCCGAATGCTAGGATTACAAGCGTGCGCCACCACGCCCGGCTTCAAGACCATTTTTTTAAAAACTTATATATTAGCCAGGCTTGGTAGTGCATACCTATAATCCCAGTACTTGGGAGGCTGAGACAGGACGATTGCAGGTACAAGACTAGCCTCATCAATTTAGCAAGACTCTCAGAATCCTAGCAAGACCCTGCTTCAAAACAAAAAATTAAAGGGACTTGGGGTGTAGCTCAGAAGTAGAATGTCCCTGGATTCAATGCCCAGTTCCCACCCACCCCCCCACACAAAATCTTTGGGTAGTAAACTACATATGTAAAGATACAGGCATGCTTTTATAGGGTATACTCACTACTTGGCCCATCACGAATTAATTGAGCACAAAGGCAAGCCAGGTAATGCGCTCTTGGGGCCTTTCGTACTGTTAGAAGGATTGTATGAAAATAGCCTGGGATTTGCACCATGGGGACTGAGAACAGAGGGGAAATGTATTACAGAATCTCCCTCCTGCAGAACTCAACAAAACCATGAAGTACAGATGAACCTGCCCCTGTTATTTCAACCTTAAGCCTTTCTTAAATACTCAGTTTATGAGCTGCGAAGGGGAATGAGGGATGTAAATCGAGCTTATAAAGAACTTAAAAGAAACTCCTCATAAGAAACTCCCTAAATATGTTATATTTATCACCATCACAAAACACCTCCCTCTGATCTTCTTTCCCTACAAAACCAATTCCTCCTGCTATTGCTATCCAACTCGGCTCCTTTTTGATATAGGTCACACCCCAAATTGTTGCATGGTGCCAAATCACTGATTGTCATTTATGATGTCTCCCTGAAACATGCCATATAATTACCTAATTGCATCCCAGCCAATCTACTTGATTGAACAGGACAGTTGGGCTAATCATTCTCCTAGAGGATCCATCTTAGGTTAAAGGACAAGTCTCATATCCATTTGTAGCAAGGGACAAATACAGAGGTGGTCAGATCCTCCATCCAGCTATTTATGTGCACTCTTTTGGATATTTTTTAACTAAAGAAAGGCTGGGGAAAGTGCTTTCAGCAGGATTTCTTTAAAGAAGTCACAGTTGGGCAATCCCTAAAGATTGTTGGTGCCAGTAGATAGAGCAGATAAGAAGGCCCTGATTGGGTTTTGGCCAGCAGTGATTCCATCCTGAATTTAAGACCTGTTCATGCTTATCTTAGGAAAATCCCAACCCTCTGTCTCCCTGCTTATACTGGAAAGGGCAGGGCAGGGTTTAAGCTTATCAGTAACTCATGTATTTTTCCTTGAGCCCTTGAAGCCAGATCTCTTCTACAATCAAAACACGATGGAAGGGCTTAGCAGGCTATTGCAAAAGTATTCTGTTTTCTTTAAAGTTCATCTCTTGGTGCTGCATTTTATTCTTGATTTTAACTGAGTCCTGCCAAGCACAGGGGTCCTTTCTGGGTTCTACCTGGAGACGTGAGAGCCAAACCCTTTTTCTTGGAGAGTAGAAGGAATGTGGTTGCTATTTATTTGTTCTCAGCTTCCTGCAATGGTTTTTTTTTTTTTTTTAGTTCTTTTCTCAAGCCAACAATCATAGACACAGAAAATTCATTTGTGGAAACTGTCTGGCTTTGGTCTGTCGTCTGTGTTTTTAAATACACTTGAGTTATTCTATTACCATTCTATTTAGCAGCCACTTTGAGTGGCAGACATATATTTTTTTAAATTCCCAATTTAGAATTTGTTTTGGAATTTAGAATTTGATTTTTAGGGTCCAGGAGACACAATCAATCCTTAAGAGGGCAGTGTACATAAAATGATTAAGATTTCCAAGACAGTGGCAGCAGCACACTAAACCAAGCACAAGGGCCTTCTGAGAACAGGGCCCTTCTGAGTGCACGGCTCTTCAACTCTGTGTAACTGTGTAGGTTGCTCATCCATGTAGTCAGTCCCAGTTCCTGACTAGTCACAGTCTATTTGAAGGTTATTCAGATTCTGTGTTTTCCCTCATCCACTCTTCTGCTCCCTGGCTTGGGATGAATCTCTAACCCTTTAGAAACTGCTACATTAACTTGTAGATTGATGAACTCAATATTATAACATGAACTTGATTGATTTGGTTACCTGATAGAATAAAAGACATCCAGTAGGAAGGCAGGTAGAGAGACTAAATAGTAAGAAACTTCTCTTAATTATCTGATTATTTCATTTATTCTTATTGTGAACTAATGTGATAGAACAGGAGAAAAGAAAAACTACTAAAATGAAATTCAGATCCTCAAAGAATTAACTTAGAATTTCCATATGACCCAGCAATTTTGTGCCTAGGTCTGGAGCCCAATAAATTGAAAACAGGGAATCAAACAGATACTTGTACACTGATTTTCATAATAGCATTGTTCACAAGAGCCAAAAAGTAAAAATAAATAGCCATCAATAGATGAATAGGCAAATAAATCTGGTGTACATATTTACAGTGTGTTATTGTTTGAATATAGAACGTCCCTCGGAAAAGCCCATGCATGCAAAATGTCCAGAGGTGAAAGAATTGAATCAGAGCTCCAATCTCCTCAGTAGACAAATCTACTGAAGGATGAATCATTTGAATGGATTTACTGGGTGGTAACTTAGGCAAGTGGAGTGTAGCTAGAGTAGGTAGGTCACTGTGGGTGTGGCCTTGGGAACTATATCTGTCTCTGGTTTCTTTCTCCCTCCCTCCCTCCCCCCTCCCTCTCTGCTTTCCAACTGACATGAGATGAGCAACTGTAGTCTGCCACAGGCCATGGTCTGACTTGAAGTTGGCTGACTATGGACTGTACCTCTGAAATCATAAACCCAAATAAAGCTTCCCTCCTCTATGTTGTTTGTGTCAGATATTTTGGTTGCAGCAACTGAAAAGTGGACTAAAACGATGGAAGATTATTCAGCCATAAAAAGAAACAAAGTACAGATACATGCTACAACAGGGATAAACTCCAAAAACAGTATGCTAATTGAAAGACGACAGTCGCAAAAGGTTACATACTGTGTGATTCCATTTATATAAAATTTCCAGAATAGGCAAATCTATAGAGACAGAAAGCAGAATGATGGTTGCCAGGGGCTGTGGAGAGGAAGGAATGAGGAGTGACTGCTAATGTTTTTTTCCCTTCAGGATGAGGAAGCAGTCACCAACAATATGCAAATGGTTGTGCCTGGCCGTGTTACAATAAAACTTTATTTGTGGACACTGACATTTGAATTTCAGATAGTTTTCCCATGTCATGAAATATTCATCTTCTTCTGTTTTGTCTATTTTTTAAATTCTTTAAAAATATAAAAGCCATTCTCAGCTTGAAAGCCACATAAATACAGGCAGTGTGTGATTCAGCCTGAGGCCAGAATTTGCTGGCCCCTGTCCAATCAGGAAGGCAGTCAACCAGGGGAAAAATTATTGGGGGAAAAAAAAAGTAAAGTATATTTCTTACTCAAAATTTGGAATGAATGATGAGGGGGGAAAAGCACAGATATATAATATTTAACTCCTTGTCCAGGTTTTAGACCATGAGGGGAACTTTGCAATTTTCTGTGTTGTGTAGACTGTGATTATGGATACAGCAAAGGAGAACTTATCACCAGACGGCACTGTGGAATGCTTTTGAAAGCACACTCCGACTCTAAAGAGTTTCTATAAACAAGCAAGATTTTAGAAGCGAGCAACAACATAAACACCCTGAATTCTTTTGAATTTAAAAATGTGATGTAATTTGAAATAATCCAAAGGAGACTGTATGTTTCACCATCTAGCAAAATTATGTACCTAGAGAGCTTAACTACAAGCCACTCAATGATATGTTAGGTGTCAACCTACTTGCTGCAGGACCTTTTAAGACCTGCTAACATGAAACAGAAGCCATAAAGGCGTCAATGCCGTGTTTCCTCAATTAATGTCTTGACTTGCACTTCATTACAACTAGGTGTTAACTTCACAGGCTTATGAATATGTTTCCATGAATTTAAACTCTGTGTGTTTGTTTAAAAGATCTTCAGAATACTCTTTTCGTTTTCAACACGTCACTTAAAAAAAGGCTTAAGGTAGCTTGTTATTACAGCTATTTTTGGTATAAGTAATCCATGAGAAGAGATAAGGTCTCTAAAATTCTCCAAAAAGAAAAGGAGCCCCTTGGAATCCTTTTCCTGACGAAGGAGCTGACATGATGTACATACACAAAATTATTAATGCCAATCTCAACATGAGGTATGAGGAAGGGGAGAGAGTAGGGGGAAGTAGTGTGGGGAGAAACTCATCAAGTGTTGTGTTCATGCATGTCAAATAAACAAATCTGATGAGCCCCTCTTAGTTATGGAACTTCTGAACATAAATTATTTCAGAATGCAAATTATAGAGGATATGTTTATCCCAAAGCTGTATCTGCCTTAAGGCTAATAAACTAAGACTCCTTTTCCGTATTTTTTTTCCTTTTTGTGGTACTGGGGATTGCACCCATAAGTGTTTTACCTCTAAACTACACCCACAGCCTTTTTTATTTTTTATTTTGTTAACAAGATCTTGTTAGGTTGCTAAGGCTGGCCTCAAACATGCAATCCTCCTTTCTCAACCTCCCAAGTACTGGGATTATAGGTATGTGCCACCACACCCAGCCCTTTTACCCAGTTATGTGTCTATTTAGCATATAAATTGTCATAACATGTACAGAAAGTAATTTTACAATAGAAATCAGGAGTTCACAAATTTTCAAATTCTTTGATACCATTATTCTATCCTTTGACTCTATCCTCTGGAGAGAATTTAGATACAGAAGATGTAAGTACAACAATGTTTGTCATATTGTTAACCTATTTAGCAAAACCATGAGATCAATCTAAATTTTCTTTCTTTTTTCTTCTTTTTGTGGTACTAAGGATTAAACTTAGGCGTAGTCTACCACTGAGTTACACCTTCCCAGCACTTTTTAAGTTTAATTTGGGATAGGGTCTCACTAAATTGCTGAGGCTAGCATTGAACTTGCAATCCTCCTGCCTCAGCCTCCCCAGTAGCTGGGATTACAGGCATGTGCCACCAGGTCCAGCAGAAACTTTCAACAAAATCTTGAAACATACAGGAAAATGAGATCAAACAAGACAGGAGAGCAGGAAGTTTCTAGAGGTAACAGAGAGGAAGAAAAGAAGTAGTCAGTGCACTGAAAAGATACTCACTCTGACTTATAATTTAAGAATTAAATCTCAATCTAACAGTGTGATACCATTTTAAACTATGCATTACTCAAAAAGTTAAAATTTTTAACAACCAGTAATGGCAAAGACAAAGAGATACATTTGCATATACTTGTTGGTTGACATATAAACTTTTTTCGACGTTTTTGGACAAGTTGGTGATTACTGTCAAAGATTATATGGCACATAATTTTTGTCCTAGGAGAGAGGAAAATATGTAAATACAAGGAGATCTGCAGCAAGATTACCAAATCTTTAATCTTTAATTTAATCATTTTAATTAAATCTTTAAATTTTCATGCTAAAATTTTTGAAAGAAACCTGAACATATATCGTCACATGACAAAGTAAATCCAGATACAACCAGGCAATGGAATACATGAAAAAATAATAGCAATTAAATTATGAAAAATCTAGGTTCTCCCACCCTCTCTTCTTCCCATGAATTTTCCTCAGGAGGTTTCAGCATATTTGAAATGACCTAACGTGGTGCTTGGTATGTTTGTGCATGCATAGGTGTGTGTGGTCCTGAATGTTCTACCGTAATTTTTGTTAACTGCTGCTCCTCTGCTCCTCTCATATTTCGTTTATTGTCTTGCTCATGCCACTGCCAGGATCCATGAAAGGTGGTTTCTTCTTAATGATGCTGTCCTTTTCATAATAAGAGAACCTGGTGGCTCTCTTCTAGAAGTTCAAAGGTTTTGAAGTGTTTGCAAAACCTGGGCATCTCTGGGACCCTGTCTTTTGCCCCACTGCCTCAGATGAGAGTTGATGTCCTCTCACGAAGCCATACTCCTTGTTCTGTGTTTCTTGCCCTCTATGAGGCTGGGAAATTCTATTCCTTTTCATTTGTGATTATTAATCTCAGACTCTCTGAAATTTCATTAGTCACAGTAAGTAACTTCTTTCAACCAAGAGACCCAAAAGATTCCTGGTAACTCATGCCCTGTGCTGACACCCCTGTGACCCCACGTTTGGCATGGAGGAACACCTTTGGCTCATGATGTCCACTAGATATGCTTCTACTTGTTACTTCTCTTGAATGCAATTAAACTTGAACCTCCATGTGATACAAATGTGCTACTTAACAAGGGTCAAATGGTTTACTTCTCAACTGGTACCCTATAGGAGCAATAGAATACAATAGAATATGTTCAGACTGAATTTTTTTTTTCAGTACTGGGGATTGAACTCAGGGGCATTCTACCTCAGAGCTATATCCCCAGCCCTATATTTTATTCTTTATTTTGAAACAGGGTCTCCCTAAGTTGCGGAGGGCCTCACTAGGTAGCTGAGGCTGGCTGCGAACCTGGATCCTCCCGTCTCAGCCTCCCAAATGCTAGGATTACAAGCGTGCGCCACCACGCCCGGCTCTGAAAAAAAAATGTTTTAAACTAACATTATTATTTACTTTGATGACACACTTCTTTCAGTCTATTTGTGAATAAGTAGATATTCTCGTTGTCCTAGCATGCATAGTAAATAACACCTTGTTCATTTTAACCTGAAATTTTTAAGTTAACAATTTCCTATCTGGTTTCGATAGCTGTAACAGCAAGCTCTCCTGTCCCCAACAATTCAAAAGAAGCGAGATCTATTTAACATACAAGTTGGATTATGTAACTGCTGGGGTTTATAGCCTTCAAGGACTTCCCACTGTCCTTTGAACATAACCTCAAAGTCCCTAGAATTACTGGTTTCATCTGCCAGACCTCTTGCCCTGAACTCTCGAGACCCGCTGGCCCCTCTGACCCCAGGCACATTTGATCACACAGCCCTCCTC
Organism: Graphiurus murinus; assembly: GCA_004027655.1. NCBI lineage: Eukaryota > Metazoa > Chordata > Mammalia > Rodentia > Gliridae > Graphiurus > Graphiurus murinus. The sequence goes on from PVLC010001974.1 coordinate 80,918, forward strand.
TTTCATTCTGGAGCACACAAGGCCCTTTCATGCCTTAGGGTCTATGTTTCTGTCCCTTCAACTCACTTCTTCACTTTCTTGTTTTTCAACAGCTTTATTGAGGTATAATTCACAAACCATATAATTCATCCTTTGAAAGTGTATGATCCAGTGATTGTTAGCCCATTCACAGAGACAGTAGCCACAATCAATTGTAAACCATTTGGTTTACTCCAAAAGGAAATCTCATACCCATTAGCAGTCACTTGCCATTCCCCAATACCTTCGGGCTCTGGCAACTACTAATTTACTTTCTGTCTCTATGGAATTTGCTTATTTTGGACATTTTGGATGAATGAAATCATACAATTTGTGGCCTTTTGTGTCTAGCTTCTTTTACTGAGCATGTTTTAAGGCTCACCCATGCTGTGACCTGTATCAGTACTTCACTACTATTGTGTGTGTGTGTGTGTGTGTGTGTGTGTGTGTGTGTATTCGATACTGGGGGTTGAACCCAGGGCCTTGATTAGGCTTGACAAGTACTTTAGCCCTGAGCTACATCCCAGCCCTACTTCATTACTTCTACTACTAAATACTATTCCATTTTATGTATCTACCATATTTTGTTATCTGTGCATTTGTTGATGGGCATTTGGGCTGTTTCCATTTCTTGACTAGTATCAATAATGCTGTAAACATTTGTACACAAATTTACATGTGGACATATGTTTCAATCTCTCATGAATCTATGCCTATGGAGATGAATTGCTGGGTCGTATGGTAACTCTGTGTCACTACCAAACAGTTTTCCAAAGTGGCACTCCCATTTCACATTCCACCAATAACATGTGGAAGTTTGAATTTCTCCACATTCTCACCAACATTTGTTACTGCATGTTATTTTATTGTAGTCCCTACTTTGGGTGTGAAGTAATGTCTATGTAGAATCTCATCACCCTTTATTTATTTTATCTACATGTTCCATTTTCTACTGGTAGCTCCCTCAACCCCACAAAACTGCTAAATTCTAAGTTTCATGAGGGCAGCCACCAAGATGCTTTTGTTCAGTATTTCATGCCCACCACCTGAAAATGTTTATGGTGCATGGCAGAAACTCAGTAAATACTGTAGTTGATTTAGTTGATTGTATTCTTTTCTCTTTTTTTCTTTTTGGTACCAGGGATTGAACCCAGGGGCATTTTACCTCCAAGTGAAAGAGGAACCCCCAGCCCTTTTTATTTATTTTACTTTGAAACAGGATCTCTCTAGGTTGCTGAGAACCTCACTCCGTTGCTGAGACTGAGACTGACCTTGAACTTGCCTCAATGAGTACTGGGGTGACATTAGTGTACACCGTAATGAGCTTGTATATAGACTTTTTTTTTTTGTACTGGGAATTAAATCCACGGGTGTTCTGTCTCTGAGCTACACACCCAGCCCTATTTTATTCGTTATTCTGAAACAAGGTCTTACTAGTTGCTGAGGCTGGCCTCAAACCTGTGATCCTCCTGTCTCAGCCTCCCAATTACTGGGATTATAGGCCTGTGCCATCACGCCCAGCTGTACATAGACTCTTAATGGTGGTTGTCTAAGAATGTTTGAGCTAATGGATTTCTTTTACCTTCTTCTTAATAAATTTGTACTTTCAATTTTTTTCTAAAGTGAAAATGCGTTAGTTATGAAAAAATTTAATGAAATAATAATGATATACAGACATAAGTAGAGAAGCCTGTGCCCAGGACAATCCAGTGGTGTCTGTGACCTGGAGTTGAGAAATGCCTTCCAAGCTCCGCTCAGGTCTCCCTCCTTCTGCCCTGGCCCTGTTTTGCCTCTGATCTCCTTGTGAGTCATTCTTTGCTCCACTTCCCACCAGACCCAGTCCCTTGGGTGACTGAAAGCTCACTTCCTTGACTTAAAGTTGATGGTCAAATCACTAAGGACTTCTATTTCTCTCTTCATCACAGATCAAAGTTCAGACTGCAGGAGATGAACACTGCATTTTGCTGATCAGGACTACTCTCTTCTACTATGCTATTTCTGCTACACAAAGCCATGCAACTGATGGAATCTCCTATAGCATGACAAATAAATCTTCTACACACATGTGAAAACTCCTCCTTTTCTGAGTAACTGCAGTGATTGTATGAGCTTCCCTAACTTTTACCAAGAGATTAAACACCTTGTGATCTGATTTTACCGAAAAGAATGTCTCCACATTACTTGTTTACTGAAAAGTCAGCCATCATCAATGCTTGCCCTTCTGCCTCTACCCTCTACCAACACTCTTTTGAGGGAGTAGACATTTAAATTGTTCTGCACTGTTGAAAATAATAAAATATTAGAAACAGCCAAAATACCCAACCAAAGGGGATGAGGTATGAAGCAGTATGGCCAGGTGTTAAGAACTTGGACTTTAAGCTAGGTGTGGTGGTATACCTCATTCCAGTACTTGGGAGGCTGAGACAATGCATGGCCAACCTCAGCAACTTAGAGATCCTCATCAACTTAGCAAGCAGAATAAAACCCAAAAGGTGCTGGGGATGTAGACTGGAGGTAGAATGGTCCTGTGTTCAATCCTCAGTCCAAAAGAAAACAAAAAAGAACTTAGACTGTGACATCATACCATTTTGGGTGGAATCCTAGCTGGCAACTTAATTCACTTCTCCTTAACCCAGTCTCTCTCTCTTTGAAACAGGAATAATACTATCTACCTTACCAGGGTTGTTGTTAAAGTGCTTAGAACTACAGCATTAAAGAAGCAGCTTTTAGTATTTCAGGACAGCATCGACAATAAGATTCCATTTAAAATATGCATATATCATGTACATAATGGATCCATTGAGGAATACACACTAATATGCTGTGTTTTTTTAAAACTAGGTAGTAGAGTTCTAAGTAATTTCAATTATTGATTGGTCTTCTTTTTTCTTATTTTTTATTTTTAATGATAATTAGAACATTGAAATGTTTTTTTAAATTTTTTTAGTGTTAATTATGTGTGACTTGAATAATGTTTTAGGATAAAGAAAAGAATTCTCTACTTGGGAGGCTGAGACCAGAGGATCCCAGTTCGTGGCCAGCCTCAGATACTTAGTGAGGCCCTCTGCAACTTAGTGAGACTCTGTTTCCAAATAAAGAATAAACAATAGGACTGGGGATGAATAAAGAATAAACAGTAAGACTGGGGGTATATCTCAGCAGTAGAATTCCCCCCCCCCCCCGCCGGGTTCAATCCTCAGCACCTTGTAGAATCCTCTGGCTTCTGGTTCCAGGTCCCCTTTACATGGGAGGTACATAACACCCATATTGTTTGGACAGTTTTATTGTTTGTTTGTTTGCTTTCTTTAGAAGCAAATTATACTTAGAGAGTGGCTAACCACTTTGGTTTTAGCCTTCTTACAAATTTGTGTCCTTAAGTATCTACTCTCGTGAAAGCTTAAGGAAGCAGAGTTTAGCTCAAGCAAGCAGGAGAATCCAAATTTTTGCCTTCTAGTTTAGACTTCTTCGAATTGCAACACCTTAAGATTAACTGTTGATCACTTATGTTTACCAGAGCCCTAGTTGCCCTAGAGCATTTGTTAACTAGTTGTCAATCAAAGAAATATTGCACCATAGGATTAAAGGATTTAAAAAAATTATTTCAGCTGAGAGGTGCCAACAAGGTTGAACAACTAACATGGAAAATCAGGCCAGTCCCCACTGGCTTCTGTTGGTAGATAAAACTTAAATCATGCTGCTTGTATTCATCCAATGTCAAAATAGTTTTTCCAATTCAGGAAAAACTGCAGATAAACACGTTGTCTGGTATTGCACAGTCCAAACATCTGGACGTCTGGATTTTATAGAAGTTGGTTGTTTTGTTGCTACTGTGCTTCCTTTTGTAAAAAAAAAAAAATAATGATTCATACTACAACATCCTTCATGGATTTGTCTGAAAATAAGCAGGATAAATTCTACCTTTGTCCAGAAAATTATTATTGTAAGACCAAAGACCTTCCACATATCCCTAGTGAAAAACAGTCAAGATGACTTCCTGTCAGAACAGTAGACCTGAGAAAAATGTACCAAAATCTACAGCTGGCAGCCTAGTCCTATATGGAGAAAAAGTTATTGTACAGAATCAAGGTCAACAATTGACTAAATTTTTTAGTGTGTCATAGTTTGTCAACTGCCTTCTCCTCCACTATCTATTCAAATAAAACATCACACTTGAAAGCCAGTTTTAAAAAATATCTACTGAGCAGGGTGTGGTGGCCTAGGCCTATAATCCCAGGACTTGTGAGATAGAGACAGGAGGATGGTAGGTTTAAGATCAGCCTCAGCAACTTAGCAAGGTTGTCAGCAACATAGCCATGCTTTGTTTCAAAATAAGAATAAAATAGGGCTGGGGTGTAGCTTGGAGGTAGAACATTCCTGGGTTAAATCTCCAGTACGACACACACACAAAAAGGTATCTGCTGAAATAAAAATATGCCTACAGTAATAGAGCAATAGATGAATGAGCAAACATTTTAAATATTCAGTAAAAATGTCCTATAAGTCCTGCATATTTGGTAGTTCTTTTCTTTTTGTCTAGTTGTGTGACAACATCCCTCTGCTCTGACTGACACGTCATCATTTTGTTTGGCTTGGATGTAGACTTTGCATCCTGACCCCAGTGGACATGACACATTGTTAGTGGCCTTAGATTTTCCGAGTTTCTCAATGTCTTCTGCCACGTCTGTTTCGATCAGGAAAATCCGGTTGCTTATTAAATATTGCAACCATCTGGGTCTCACTTCATACCTACTGAATAAACATTTCTGGGAGTAAAGCCTGGAAATCTGCATATTGGTCAAACTTCTCAGATTAGTCTACATACACTACAATTAGAGAAATAAAGAGGCCAATGTTTAGGACAATCTTTTTCTCTCAGGAGCCTAACCCTGTCTTAGTTTGGGCTGATATAACTAGATGCCATACTGGGTGGCTTAAACAACAATTTTTTAAAAATGATGCATTACATTTATTTATTTATTTATTCATTCATTTACTGTAGTACTGGGGATGGAACCCAGGGGCAATCTAACTCTGAGCTACACCTCTAGCCCTATTTAATTTATTTATTTTTATTTTGGAACAGGTTTTTACTAAGTTGCAGATGTCCTCACTAAGTTGCTGAGGCTGGCCATGAACTCACAATCCTCCTGTCTCAGCCTCCCAAGTACTGGGATTACAAGTGTGTACCACCATGCCCAGCTTTTAACAACAAATATTTATTTCTCATAGTTCTAGAGTGTAGGACATCTAAGATCAAGATGCTAGCAGATCTGGTGTCTGGTGAGAACCCACTTCCTGGTTTGTAAATAGATGTCTTATTGTATCGTCACATGGAGAGAGCAGAGAGTAAGAATAAGCTCTAATGACCCAATTACCTCCTAAAGATTCCCAAATCCATCGCATTGAGACTAGGATTTCAACATAGGAATTTGTGGGCAATATATAGGCCCTTATTCTGTAGCAAGAGTGCTTTGAACCTGACAAAAAGCCAAGGGCTCCTTCTAGCTCCTTATTCTACAGTCTCACATTTCAATAACTAAAACAAGACAACTCCATCAAAAGCTGATCACATTCTTCACTAAAGAAGAAATGCAGATGTGAAATAAACACATGAATAGATGTTCAACAGCCTTAGTCATTAGGGAAATACAAAGGAGATGCCACTACAACCCCATAAGAATGTCCACAATGTTAAAAAAAACTGAAAATATTGCTAAGAATGCAAAGCAATAGAAAATCTCATATATTAAATTGGGAATGCAAAATGGTACTGCTAATTTTGAAAACTATGTGGCAGTTTCTTCTAACTTAGAATACAACTCAGCCTTTGCACTTCTAGGTAATTTACTCAGCAGAATGGAAATACATGTTCATAAAAATAACTGAAAATTTATAGTAACACTGTTCATAATTTCCCTAAATTAGAAACAATCCAAATGTTCTACCTATAGGTGACTGCATAAACAAATTTTGGTACATCCCTGCAGTGGAGTACTGCTCAGCCATGAAAATAAATAAATTAGTACATGCAACAACACAACAGGAGTGAATCTTAAACATGTATAATACAAAACAGTGAAAGACAAAAGGCTATGTATTATATGATTTCATTTATACAACATTCTAAAAATATTCCAAAACTATAAGGATGCAAAATAGATCCGCAATTGCCAGGAATTGGGAGTTGGTAGAAGGGGAATTCACTTCAAGGAGTAAAGTGGAACTTTATAGGGTAATATAAGTACTCGAGATCTTAATTGTGGTGGCACTTACATGACCATATTTGTTTCTCAAAATTCGTAGAATTTTACACATAAGAAGGATGAATTATAGGAGAAGTAAGTTATACATCACTAAAGAGGGCACTATCAACAACAAAAAGGTTTATGATAGAATCTGTAGTCTCCAAAAGACATTTGCAATAATATGCTCACTACTTACCAATTCAAAACTTAGTCATCCTAGCGGAACTAAAATAGTAAATAAGTGTTTTCATAAAAGATATATTGGGGAAGGAACTCAATCCTTTGCTACTGTAGAAGCTTCCCAAGATCTACAACATGCGTCCCAGAAGCAGATGCATTGATTTCTATAATAAAGAAATATTACCCATGTCTATTTCTTCTTAAGCAGCCCTTGGTACCCTTTAAAAAGAAATGAGCTCTAAATCATGCAGATCCAATAAGTTATACATTAAAATAACTCCCATGTAAGCTGAGCCACAAGAAAGCCATATGAAAAATGTAGGACCAATATTTACCGTATTGCTTATGGAAGCCCACAGAAAAAGCTTAATTCTGTTTTGAAAACAACAAATTCAGGGCAAATTCATTCAACAGTCTCTTCAAAATAGCAAAGAAGGGGCTGGGGGTAGAGTTCAGTAGTGGAACACATGCTCAGCATGTGCGCGGCCCTGGATTCAATCCCTAGTACCAACATTTCCACTGACAACAAAGGCAAAGAAGATCAAGTAGCAAGCAATGTTTTACTATTGTTCAGAAAATAGCTATCTACACAGCGGGAGAGTGATGGAAAAACAAATGTTTGAAAACAAATAAGAAAAGAAAGAGAAAGAGATTGAATCACCCCCAATGTTTAGATTTCCTGGTGCCAACTACAAAACCTGAATGATTGGCATTTTTTATTTGCTGACTCAATCGGACTATTTGGTGTCACACAGACACAGCCAAAATTTCCCACGATGTAAAGGAAGAGGCAAAGGACAGCAGGAGGCTTTTAGGGAAATCAAGTAAAGGGCGAGTCATATACGAAAATAGAATGGGTCCCAGTAGTGACATCTCAAATTCTGTAAGAAAGGCACCAAGGACATAGAATTACTCCAAGCTGCCATTCAGTGGGGCATATGATGCACCTTGCAGGCAAAGATCCAAGTTTAAATAGCAAAAGGGCTGAGATGTCTGTTGATCTCAAAACAGCGAAACGATACACAGCACTGGGGAAATAATAAGAAATGTCTCTTTGGAGGCGAAAAGAATGTTCTTTGCAATGAGTAATGGCTACTGTAGAATACACCTTGTGGAAAGACTAGCTTGGACATTTTGGTCTTTCTTTTGGCATGCCATCCTTTAGGGTCCTGACAACACTATTGCTCTTAAAATAGTTTCCCCTTCTCTAGTCGCTCTTACAAAGCTGTTTAGGATTTCTGGGACTCAGTGACTCTCAAGTGGGAAGCAGCTGGTACTCAGGAATTCAGTTTTGAAGGGAGCTGGCAGCTGGGAAATCAGGGCAGTTCTCTTCATGCCTGGGCCGGAGGAGCACTGTGGCTTTGGCAGGGGAATAAGACTTCTTCAAATACTCACAACGGACAGAAGGATCTGATTGCCCTCATTCTACGGATTCCGCATACTTCTCGCTGCCTGCAGTTGTCATTTCAATCAGGGCCTCGCTACAGAGCAAATTTTCCTCTTCAAATATTTGCTTTCACAGAGATTCTGTCCGCATAAGCACTATGGTCGATCCCAATGCCAGGAAAGAGGGGTTTTAGAGATACAGCTTGGTGTGAATACATAGAAAACGGTATTGAGGATGTGTTTACCTCATCTGGGTTTGTTCACTTCTTTGTGCCTCATGACACTCTTTCTCTGCTGTTGATTCCATTAGCTGTGCTTGTGGGTACAGAAAAAGAGGTACTTTATGGTTCTTTATTTCTTCTTCTTTTTATTTTCTTCTTTTGTTACTGGAGATTGAACCCAGGGACATTTTACCTCTAAACTACACCTCCAGTGCTTTGTATTTTATTTTGAAATAGAGTCTCACTATGTTGCTGAGAGTCTCCTTACGTTGTCTAGGCTGGCCTCGAACCTGAAGTCTCCTATCTCAAGTCTCCCAAGTACTGGGTTTAAGAAATTGACTTAATAGATGTTACTGGGAAAATACATGCAGAAACACTGTTACTGCTTCATTTTCCTCTAAAAGTCTTTTTTACTTGAATCCAAATAAAAACAGTATTGTTAATTTCTACTACATTAAGCGGACACCTTCCCAATGGCCCATCGATTTTACTCCTAGGCATATAACCAAGAGAAATAAAGCACAGATCCTTCAATTACAACAGCATTCATAGCAGATTTTTCACAACAGGTCCCAAATGGAAATGATCCAAATGTCCATCAATGGAAAAATGGATAAACAAATTGTGGCATATCCTTACAGTGGAATAATAAACAACTAAAAAAACACCAATAAACTGCTGACACACACACACACCCACATGGATGAATCTCAAAAACATTATGTCAAGAGAAAGAAGACAGATGCAGGAGTGCATTCCAGATGATTCCCCTTACATGAAGTTCACAAACAAGCAAACCTAGTTAAAGGGGTAGATATCAGAAGAATGTTTCACCGGGATATGAGGAGCATTGGGGGTCCATTGACTGGGAAAAGGGAACAAAGGAACTTTCTGGGGTAATGGAAAGATGTACATCTTGATGTAGTTGAAGCAGGCTAGGGAAGGGATTCAGGGAGGGGAAGAGAGGACTGAAGAAGGAAACTGTCCAAATAATACTATAGCAACGTGTGACAATATTACTACCAATCTCCCTAATTCACGTGGGGAGAGAGGAGTGGGGACTAGGGTGAGATGTAGAGGAAAATACACCAAGAGCTGTGCGCATATATGCTTGTATCACATTGAACCTCATTATGATGTATAATTGCAATGCACTAAGAAAATAATTTAAACGACAGAAGTTCATTCTCTCACAGCCCTGGAGGCCAGAATTTTGAAATCAGTCTCACTGGGCCCAAATCATGGTGCTGGCAGGGTAGTGTGCCCCTAGGAACTCTAGTTCCCTAAAGCAAGTCCCTTCCTTGCCTTTTCCAGTTTCCGGTAGCTGTCCACATTTCTTAGCTTGTGGCCCCTTCACTCCAATTCCTGCTGTTGTCATATTGCCTTCTCTGCTGTGCATGCAACATATCTCCCCCTTCCTGCTTTTTTATAAGGGTACGCGTGATGCATTTAGAACTCACCCAGATAATGCAGGAAAATCCCCCCATCTCAGGATCTCTAACCAAATCACACCCACAAAGACCATCTTTTTTTCCCATAAGGTAACAGTCACAGGCTCCAGGGATTTACACCTGACATGTCAGGGGGCTATTTTCAGTCTATCGTAAGGGGCCACTCAGTCTCATGGGCCTGATGCCTGTAAACAGAAGCAAACACTGACCTCTCTCTGTTGGGAAGAAAGATGCAGTCAGCAGTCATTTATAACCAGTGTGAGTGGTCCCACCTTCTCTCTTTCTCTCT
>PVLC010001974.1:90807-111327 GCA_004027655.1 Graphiurus murinus
TCTCTCTCTCTCTCTCTCTCTCTCTCTCTCTCTCTCTCTCTCTCTCTCTCTCTCTCTCTCTCTCTCTCTCTCCTGCCCTCTGCCTAGATGTATATGTATGAGCTGGCTTCCTGGTTACAGAATGACTGTTTAAAGAAGCCCCAGATTGGGCTTCCTCAGAATCGTGTATGCAATCCACTGAACCAAGACTTGAAGGCAGGGTTTGTCACCAAAGCACCAGCAGTGAGTGGGGCCACGTGGTTCTTTGTGGTGGGACCTGTGCTGTGTATTGTAGGATGTTTAGCAGCATCTGTAGCCTCTACTCAGTCAATGCCAGTATGACTCTCACCGCCCCATCCCAGCTGTGACAACCACGAGTGTATCCAAACATCGCCAAATGTCCCCTAGAGGGCTAAAATTGACCCAGATGAGTCCCACTGCTCTACATAGTGGAGTGGGGCCCATCTATGGTCCCTGTAGAAGCTGAGGTGCCTTGCTACCACCCGTTCACCAGGCTCCCCAATTTTGAGAACACAAAAGGACTATATGTCTGGGTCTTTCCTCCAGCCTCTCTGTCCTCAGTTCCACCCTGATAGTTTCGAGACCTGGCTTCTCTATGATGGGGAATAACTGGAGCCCTGAGTGAGAGGCCTAACGGGGAAATCCAGGTTCCTCTCTGATCAGACTGCTCTGGAAGTTCTTTCCTAGTAATCTCTAGAAATTCTCCCAGCCTCAAGCCTGGGACAAGCTAAGAGGTAGGTTGGCATCTCTCGATTGTATTTCCCAAGTCAGGGTAGGTTGGCATCTTAGGTACTATGGTCCCCAGGTCATTCTGTATTATTTATGGCCACTATTCTTGGCAGTAAACCCAAGAAGACATCTCAGTAGAGTGGAGCCAAGTGCTTAAGAGTGAGGAGCTTTGGCATCTGAGTGTTTCTGGTGGGTCCCTAACTCCTTAACTCCACCGTGTATAAGACAGGATGCATTATATAATCTCTCTGCCTCACTGTCTTCATCTGCAAACTGGAGGTGAGAATGTGATCTCCTGCTGGATGCCCTGATGCATGCCTGTAATCCTAGCTACTCATGAAGATGAAGCAGGAAGATCGGGAGTTTGAGGCCAGTCTGGGCAATTCAGAGAGACCCTGCTTCAAAATAAAATCTTTTAAAAGGACTGTGGATGCAGTTCAGTGGTAGAGTACTTGCCTAGCATGTGTGAAGCCCTGGGTTCCATACTCAGCACTGCAAAACATAAGGAAGGAAGGAAGGAAGGAAGGAAGGAAGGAAGGAAGGAAGGAAGGAAGGAAGGGAGGGAGGGAGGGAGGGAGGAAGGGAAGTATCCATCTTGTGATCTTGGTAAGAATGAAATAAATGATACGTATCAAATGGTCACTACACACTTAAAATAGAATTAGGTTTATTATATTTGTGTCTCAACTCTCTAGAAGACTTGATCATCTTCCTCAAACAACCCTTAAGAAAAAAATTTAAGCCAGGTGTGGTGGCACATGCCTCTAATCCCAGTACTTGGGAGGCTGAGATAGGAGGATCACAAGTTTGAGGCCAAACTCAGCAACATAGTGAGACTTTTAACAACCTAGCGAGACCTTGTTTCAAAACAAAAATTAAAAAGGGTTGGAGGTGTAGCCTAGAGGTAGAAAACTCCTGGGTTCAATCCCCAGTATCACACACAGTCACAAAAGGAGGAGGAGGAGGAGGAAGAGGAGGAACTTTAATCTGGGTGTGGTGGTGCATGCCTATAATCCCAGTACTTGGGAGGCTGAGGCAGGAAGATAGCAGGTTCCAGGTAACCAGATGGTAACTTAGGGAGACCTTGTTTCAAAATAAAAAATAAAAAGGGGTGGGGGTGTAGCTCAGTGGTCGAACACCCCTGAGTTCAATTCCCAATACCACAAAAAAGAAGAAGAAACTTTAAAGGATGTATTTATTTCCTGGAATCTCTGAAAAATTGATAAAATTCAATAAGGCATTTGACATTCTGTGTCCTTCAATATCCTCCTAATTTTATAAACCATTCCTGGCTGTTTTTACATAGGGTGAAACTAGTTTCTAGTTTCTGTGTATTTCAGTGTAAGTAGTATAAAACTAGAAGCTGCAACTTAACTTTAAAAAAAAAAAAAAAGCAAAATTTCTATCCTGGTTCTTGGCTTTGAAGCTACACTGTTAGTTCACAGGCAACTATATATGCATAAAGATAAGACTTCTTTGATAATGCGAGAAAGAGAAATAAAAACACTCCCCAAAGTCTTGCTTTTCAAGAGCATATATTACAGGTTTAGATGAATGAAGCAAGATTACAGCCAAATATGGCCAGAGCATGCTGAGAAACCTCAATTATGATTGGTTCTTTACTTTGCCCCAAAAGAAGAACATTGTGGTTTAAACATTACCGTCCCAGGAAGTCTTGAAATCAACCGAACAGTTTTCAAATTCATTCTTCATCACTGAAACCAGGCCTGAGCCCACTGCTATTGGTTGCTGGGGAAGCCGAGCCTGAAGTCTGGACTTAGCATTAGTCGACCATTCTTTGACAGAACATAATTAGAGGAGAAGCCACACCCTAGTGTCGATGACATTTGAGTGTCCAGAGCTTTCAATCCCGCCGTTGGATTGAATTTCAGTCTCTTTCTTGCCACGCTGCCAATTTGTACTGCTGTAAACTGACCAGCCCACACACTCTGCAAAGCAAGCTACAGTTCAACTAGCTTTAAAAGCCCCATTGAAAGCACGGCACTTGTAAAAGGATGTGCTTGAGGTGGCTCCAGCTGGCCCCTCTAGGCGATGGCCTGGGCTGATAAAACGCATTGCAGCTGAAATTTCCACCAAGTGTTTTAAAACATTGGTGTTTGTTTTGGGCCTTGTGTAATTCTTTGTTATCGCCAACACAGCCATTCTTTTTACTCTTGTGATCAGATCATGAGTCTCTTGCACAACCAGCCCAGGAGCTCTGTAAGGATGAAGACTATTAACCCCAGCCTCACTTCACGGGCAAACCAGAGTGCCATTAGATAACCATCTGGGAGAGACATGCCAGCCTCTAAGCCCACCCCTGTGCTTCCTTATCGATCATGTGTACATGCCAGAAGAGGTACTCTCTTCCATGCCTTTGATAAACAGGGATTCAACCTCAACTACTACCTGGGAAGCCGCTGAATATGATTATCCCCTGTAGAAAAGACAGGCAATGTCAATGTTGGCTACGGCCAAAAGCAGAAGAGAACCAGGGTTGGTTCACCTCACCTTGCATGGTACACACCAAATGACCTCAAAGTTCAACTTGCAAGCTTTCCTTTTTGCAAGAACTAAGTATGGTCCTATGTACCTTCCCCTTACGGAGACCTCAAACCCTATTGGGCCACCCTGTCGTAAACCCTGATTTGAATAGAGAAGTGTGGGGTTTGGGGGAACATAGGGAAATTTTGGACAAGCATAAGTTGAATGTATTCTTTGCTAGTGTTGTCTTTGTTAAAGGTCAGTGACTGCCAAAGTAGTCATTTCCTTCCAGAAAAATCCTGTGAGGCACCCTCAGCTCTCACTATCACTATCCACCCTCATCCTTTCATAACAAAAATTTTGAAAAGCCTTACCTGACTATAAATTAGTGTAGCCATTTTAGAGATGGGTCTGACAAGCTATTAACCTTGAAATTTTTAATTTGAAATTTTTAATTCAAGGACCATATGTTTGGTTAATATTCAGAGGTAGAGTTGAAAATCTACAGAGATTCATTAGAATGCTATTTGTCAATAGTAAACACTGTGAGAGTATGGGGAAATAGGGACTCTTCTACACTCTTGGTGGGATTGTAAATTAGTACCACTACTATGAAGATCAGTATGTTGGATCCTCAAAAAACTAGAAATGGAACAACCATATGACCCAGCTATATCACCCTCAGAATCATTCCAAAAGAACTAGAGTACTATAGTGATACTTTCATACTCACGTTTATAGCATAATTCACAACAACCAAATTATGGAATTATCATAGGTATCTGTCAACAGATAAATGGAAAATATGGTATATACACACAATTAATTGTTACTCAATCATAAAGAATAAACTTAGATCATTTGTAGGAAAATGGATGGAACTTTCGAACATTATGCTGAGTTCAGCCAGTCTCAGAAAGTCAAGGGTCTATGTTTCCTCTCATAGGTGGAAGCTAGAAAGAAAATAGGGAAGAAAAAGAACTTCAGAAAAAGGAAGAGACAAACAGAATATTGAAAAGGGATTGAAAGAGAGAGAAGGGGGGGGAAGGAGTCTTGAGGAGGGACACATTTAATAATGTTATATATATGAAGGTATTACTACTAGGTATTACTACTTATCTTATTAACGTGTTCCGGGGTGGGGGAAGCAGATTCAGAGGGAAACAAACCAAGTGGTGTGTGCATATAGAAATGTACCACTTGGAACCTCACTATGTCATATAATTACAATGTGCCAATAAAATTATTTAAAACAACAACAAAAAAGAATGCTCTTTGTGATGGAGAAAATTGGTATACCTCTTAATATTCTTCAATAGCAATTATATATATATATCTATATATACAGATATGTATGTCTATAGTGTACATATATACATATATATATTATATGTTATGCTTTTACAATGAAAGTAACCATTCATAATCATGTTGTAGGAGAATGGGGGAATATGACTAAAATTTTACATAACATAAACAAAGACAGGATACAGAATTGAGTATCCAGAATGACCATTCTTAAACATATATTTAAGAATATATGAGCCGGGCGTGGTGGCGCACGCTTGTAATCCCAGCATTCGGGAGGCTGAGCCCGGAGGATCCAGGTTCATGGCCAGCCTCAGCTACCTAGTGAGGCACTCCGCAACTTAGTGAGACTCGGTTTCAAAATAAAGAATAAAAAATAGGGCTGGGGGTATAGCTCAGAGGTAGATTGTCCCTGAGTTCAATCCCCAGTACCGCAAAAAAAAAAAAAGAATATATGTAGAGGCCAAGATAAAAAGACTAGTCAGAAATACCCCCAAAATATTAACAGCAATTTTTGACTAGGTGAGGATGAAGTTCATAAGGGTTTCATGAGGATTTACCACTGCCTTCCCCATTGTGTTTTTCTATATTGTTCAATTTCCCTACAGTTACTAAGTGTTGTCTTTATAATGAAAATATTCCTTCAGAAAAGTAATATCCCACCTGAACTTGGTTATCCTTAATTAATAACATGAAACAGAGGAAAGGCAATATGCTAATAGTCCAGTTGACAAGATGGAAGGGAGAATGTCAGCCCTGTGTGTCTCTGGTCATCATGATTACATGTAACACGCACCATACAAAAAGCCACTACTTTCCCACTCAGACATGGTGAATTAAAAGCTTGCCTAGGCGAGTTGAGAAGGAAGTAGCTGTTCGAGCACTCTAATTGAGGGACAATTTGCTGCAACCATGCTCCTAACAGATGGACACTGTGCAGAAATCCCCAGCTGCCAGAGCAGAGACAGGGGAGAGACGACGCTGAGACAGCTGGTGTCTGGCTGAGACATCCTTCTATTTTCTTGAGTTAACAAAGGAGATGAGAAAACCTGCAGCCACTGCACGCACCTCAGCACATACATGCAGACTCTGTGCCTGGTGCAGGGAGGGGCCCTCGAGGCCCCAGAGAGTGCCTATTTTGGGACCTGTGGTCATGACCACAGTGCTCTTCTATCTCCAGGAAACCGGTCACCTTGTGATCAGAACTTTGATACTATTGACCACGGGGTGACTAGATGCTTGTCCTTAATAGCACTGAATATGTATCTATTGCCATTTATAAGAAAAGAAGCTCCTGTCATCACTTAGGGGGGGTATACTATGCTAACGCATGAAGTCTAATGTGAACTTTATATGACACCATGTTCTCCTCCATTCTTTCCAATTATCCTTCAGTCAGTACTAGACTCAGGAGAGGCTGGAAGCCTTCTGGGCTCATAAAGCAACCCTCCCATTCCAATTCTATCTCTCTATCTTGAAGAATCATCTTGCTGTGGGTCAACCATTCTGTTTTATTTCAGTCCAATGCTTCCTTGGAAGTCCTTCTGCCAAACCATATTGCTTCTCACTCAGGGAGTTGTCCCAATTTCTCCTCAAGACCTAGTTGGAATGGCTACAACAGATGTGAACAGTCTCCTCTCCGTTGTCTTGCATCTGCATACTAGGGGAGAGATTTACAGATATGAGGTATTCATAAAGACCTTAAAATAGTAAGTCTAAATTCTCCTTCTTTCTCCTGGCTTGGAAACATCAGAAAGGCAATGAACTCTATATTCTACTGTGCAATCTTTCTCATGAGCCACATGAAACAGGAAGCCTGGGGCTGTCTTGCAAGCATGTGATAAACAGTGGTGGTTTCGGTGCAACAGTCAGGTAGATTTGCAGCCAGAAATGTTCACATACGACACTTTATGGTTTCTGTTCTACGCCAGTGTTACTCAGATACAGTCCTTTTTACACTTTGACAAGCGCCATTTGCTTTCTCACAATGTATTTCTTTTTCCTTACTGTAATGTCTGAAGGTTCCATACGAAAGACAGCATCCCAGATCAAGTGGCGGAAAGGCCTGAGTGTAGGAACTTACCTTGGCTGCTCTTAAAGAATCCTTCAGATCAAGCCACTTTCCTTTAAGCAGAAATCCCCCCAGCTTCCAAAGAAACCACTTAGAGAAGGAAAGGCCTTGCTCCACTAACGGAGCTGAGTGATCCCTTTTGGGAAATGAGACTAAGACCTTTTAGCTGTCTTCCGTTATTAATCTGCTCTCAATACCAATCGATGTTATTTATCACTACTGAACAAGCATTAATGGAGAGTCTGAAGGGGCCCTAAAATCATCTCTAAGATGCTCAGACTACTAGGAACCATACTTTAGATCCCACTGGTCTTTATTCAGGCTTTTCTCTTCCAAAGCAGATGCAAGAGCAGGTTATACTTCCTTTATGAAGAAAAGGGCAAGCAAACTAAAAAACCTCTTGCACCATACATTTCAACTGCAACCCACACTTCAAGATTTCAAGATGATGCATCTACAGAGGGACTGTAGATCAGAGGGGAAGCCTTTGTAAATATTTATGCATTTCCCCATTGTGGGTTTAATTTTTTTTTAAACTTTAGACAAAGAGTTGGTCAAGGGAACAGAGCTGGGTCACAAGATCTCAAATAGAGGATGGCTTCTCTTACTCTCCTTCCATTTCCTCCATTCCTCAATCTCAAAGTTGCAATCCTTAATAAATATCCCAAGAAAGAGTTCAAAATGGATAATACTCACTTTGTGGGGCAGGGGGACTAAAGATTGAACCCAGGGGCATTCTACCTCTGAGCTACACCCACAGCCCTTTTAATTTTTATTTTGAAACAGGGTTTTTCTAAGTTGTTGAGGTCTCCCTAAATTGCTGAGGCTGGCCTTGAACCTGCAATCCTCCTATTTCAGACTCCCAAGCATGGAGATTGCAGATGTGGGCTACCATACCCAGCTCCCAACAGTACTTAATTTAAAAAATATATATTTATGTGGCCAATGCTTAATTGTCTAGCCACGAACCACCATGGTGGCCTGTCATAAAACCCACAAATGGTCTTCCATACCTACATACATTTTGGTCATATTAATCTTTTTTCTCTCTAAACTGTTGCTGAAATGAAAATGAATCAACAAACGAATGAATAACATAGGTTCGGGGTTCACTGCCCCTTGCTTTTATGCCCCATGTAAAATACAGCCCAAGAAGAGAAAAAAATGGCAAGACAAAAGTTTGGGTAAAACAAAAACTGTAATACCACTTTCAAAATAATCACATGCAACTAGAAGTTACGGATAACTTAGAAGCGCCAAATGCTCTGAGTTGGAGGGTGTGAGCAGGAGAGTAAAACTGGAAGAGAAACAAGCAGATCCTGCTTTCTCTAGAGCCCTTCCGGACCTGGTGTGAGCTACATCCTTCTCTGCAAAGCTGCCTGAATGCTCTGTGGCTCTGCTTCCGGCTTCCAGCAAAGGACTTCCCGTAGAGGAAAAAACATGTAGTGATGCTGACGGCCCGTGTTTCTGTACTCTTGCCTCCTGTTTTCAACTTTTAAGAGAGAGAGAGAGAGAGAGAGAGAGAGAGAGAGAGAGAGAGAGAGAAAGAGAGAGAGAGAGAGAGAACGAACACTAGACACTGGTACACTGCTGCAAGCAATCTCTTTTGCATGCAGATTTGCTTGTAAAGTTCTAAATTACCATTCAGACCGACATTATGGTACGGGTACTATTTTGGGGGCTAGAGGTGGGAGTCTACTAGGCCGAATTGACATTGAAATGGCCTACAATATATAGGTTCCCAACCCTACCCATTATAGAATAACACCAAACAGATTTGGGAGCTGGAGAAGTCATCAATTCTCCATCCTATATGTCCTGGTTTCATTTATTTTGATGAAGGAAAGAAGGTCCTAATTATTTTCCATCCTTCTACAGCAAATTCTAGAAAAGTCTTTTTTTTTCTTTTGGGTTAAAGTGAATCCACAGTTTTATGAGCTATCATTTTACTTCTAAAATGGCAAAAATTACTAAATAGAGATGTTTGTGGGCTTGGTGGAAATCTCAAGGTCAGCCTGTACTTAACTATTTTTGTTCTATTGTTTCTTTTGTTGAAAATGACCTTGGATAAGGAAACTGAAAACCAGGGCCACACAGATAAGCAGTGACACTGATTGTCCTAAAGTCCAGAATCTGCTAATTACCCCATTAATGCTCTTTGCACAAACCTCTCAGCCATGGCAGGACTTTCTGTATTAACATTTTCCAACAATCTTGGGCTTCATATTTCAAAAAAATTATTAAATTTTCTACAAGGAGCTGGGTGTGGTGGCGCACGCTTGTAATCCCAGTACTTGGAGACCAGAGGCTTAGACCAGAGGATCCGGGTTCGATGCCAGCCTCAGCTATTTGGTGAGGCTCTCTGCAACTTAGTGAGACCCCGTTTCAAAATAAAGAATAAAAAATAGGACTGGGGGTATAGCTTGGAGGTAGAATGCCCCTGGGTTCAATCCCCAGCACTGCCAAAAAAAAAAAAATCTAAAAGGAAGAAGGACTGAAATTCAGTTTCCTCTTTAGTTAACAAATCAAAAGACCAACAAGCTTAAGGCTTCTGAAACAGCCATTACTTTATTTGGCTTGTTTTTTTATGTAAGTAACTTATTGCCCAGAATCTAAAGACCGTTTTAATATACGTGCCAGCCTTCTTCTTCAAATTGTAGAACAACAAACAAGCCAGCTACTTCTTTAAAAAGACTGTTTTGTTTTTTTTCTCACCTGTCAATTCCACAAGTTTAGCCAAGAGACACTAATGTTATTATTGTCGTTTCAATAATTTTACTAAGCACATAGTAAATTCTAGAGAACGGCAGAAACTGCAATGAAACATATTTAAGAGATTACTTACACAGTCGTTTACTCAAAAAGGCCATACTTAATTTTTTTTTTCAATGATCATCTATGGGGTGGGAAAGAGGAAGAAGGAAATATTACTAACTAGGTTGCCTGGTTTTTGTTTTATCAGACTATTGTTCTTGTTAATTCCACCAATGGGAAGATGTTTCAAATAGTTATATTTAGGATATGACGGGATAAGGATTTCTCAACCTGGACACCTATGACATTTAGGGGTCTGATACTGTATCCTGGGGGGGGCTGTCTTGTGAATTATAGCATTGTAAGCAGCTTAATGTCAGGAGCAGTCTCCTCTCTTCCACGCTCAATGGTGACAGCCAAGAATGCCTCCAGACATTGCCAAATGTCCCCCTTGTCATTTTATCCCTCCTCCAGTTGAGAATTACTGCGCTGGGATTATTTCAAGTCTCCTAGACAGGTTTCACTCTGTGTTCTAAGAGCTCTCAGAGGAATTGGCCTCTTTGGCTATCTTTTGCCTGATTTATGCTCCAAGAACATGAGAAAAATCCTAAAGGACAATGCCTGCCCTACCCAGATAATTCTCTTCCACCCAACTCTCCCTGTGAGAACATGCCTGCTGTCATTTGATGGGCCGAATGTTAATCAATGAAAGTATTCCTACTGACTTGCTTTACCTCAGATTAAGAACACTCATTTTTCTTTTGCCACCCAGCAAAATCCTGCTCTTTGTCACAACATGCAGGTATACATCTGGATTTTTAACTCCAGAGTCTTTCTTGTTTCTCAAACTGGCCAATTCTGCCTCAGAAACACAGAGGCTTCCCCTGTGGCTAGGGACAGAGCGCTCTGAGTACCACAGCCACCAATACTGGGGCATGCTAGTTTTGCATTCTCAGAAATGACAGCAGTCATAAAACACCCCCCTCCCCTCTCCTTCTTGAGTTTTTCTTTCCTCCAGTGGAATTCTCATGGGTGGTGTGTCCAAATTGATGCCAGAACAATGGAATGTGTATTTGGGAAGCATTTCCCTAGGCAAAGGGAGAGAATGGAAACCGACACAGAGCAATCCTTCCTTGTCCAAAGCTACAACTTTGGGCTCAGAAGCGCTCCTATCAGAATTCTGCACTAAATTTCAGATACCTAATATGTTCTACTATGATACTCAATTTCCTGATGTTTAGGGTAAACAGAGGCACATTTTCAGCCTTAAGGACAACATCCAGAGAAGAGTTATGGTATTTCTTGCTTTTGCATTCTTTGCTTTTGCATCAGAAAGCAGAATCACTAGCCACATATAGATCCAAATGAATAGACACCCCGTCTGCAAAATGTAATCGCTTTAAGCCTATGATTCTGTCTTCTAATCCTAGAGCCCCTTGTGCAAGGCTCATGTGCAAGAGTCTGCGGCCTGGCTCTCTGAAAGCAACTTCCTGTTCATGTACAAAAATACTGCAAGCAGTGATCTATTTCTAAATTCTTGTCCTTTCTTTTTCTCCGTTCCTTTTTTTTTTTTTAAGACTTTCGCTCCCCTTGTGATCTTGTGATAGCTCCCGTTGTCTAGCTTCAAACACTATAATATGCGTGTTCTTTGAATTTCCCACCATGGACATCAAGGCCGTGCAAAAAATTAATAAGTAAATGCAACTTCGAGTTTTTTATATTGTCCACTGTTCCACCCTCAATAAAGCCATACTCACTCAAATAGGCAATAGCACTGTTTGTGCAAAAATAAGTTGCTTTCCTCCCGCTAGAAAACGTTTTACACTTCCACCACCTCCTATAATGAATAACTTTCAACCCAGAGTGCCTCTTCCAAGTTCAAAGCTGAAGCGTATTGTGATGAAGGAGGCATGTTTTAACTTCATCCTAAATGATTTTATGCCTTCACAAAATGAAAACATTGGCAGAGAATAAAAAGCCAGAAAGTCACTTTTCTATTAGATTTGAGACTTAAATTTCCGATGCTTGTTTTCTTGAGACTCTACATAATTGAATCTGTTTGAATGTGTATCTCTTCATTATTTTTGTAGACATTTTTATAAAATCAACACAAATTGAACCCAGAATGCAGAAACTTATTAAAATTCCCCCTCTTCCCCTCTCCCTCTTCCTCTCCTCCTCTTCTTCTTCTTTTCCCTCTCTTTCTCCCTCTCCCTCTCCCTCTTCCTCTCTTTCTCTCTCCCTCTCCCCTCCCTCCCTCCTCCCCCCTCTCTCTTTCTGTGTCATTCTTTTCCCCGTTATTCTTCTTTTTCTTTTGTACTGAGGACTAAAACCAGGGTCATTCTACCTCCAAGCTACACCCCTAGCCCTTTTTATTTTTTTACTTTGAAACAAGATCTTGCTCAGTTGCTAAGGCTGGCTTCAAATTTGTGATCCCTTGTCTCAGCCTCCCAACCACTGGCATTAGAGGCATGTGCTACTGTGCCTACTTAAAATCCTTTTTAGTGGAGCTACATTCCAATGGGTGGGGAAGAGGGGAAAAGTGAGTAACTATATATGGGAAAAATATAGTTTATTACAAGGAAATATGTCAAGTAGAGAGCAATAAAGGGAATGATGCTTTGGGCTGGCATGATTGGAATCAGAGTAGTGAGGACAGGCCTCCATGGGAAGGGACATTTGATCAGACCTAAGGATATGAGTGAGGGAGCCTCATGGGTACCAGGGGAGAGTGTCTTGCAGACAGAGAGAACAGTCCAATGGTCTGTTCAAAGGGGAATGGGGAGTGAGAGTGTGCTTGCCTTGAAAGAGGAACCAGTTGGAGGCCACATGCGCAGTGCAGGAGTTGGGGGACTGGGAGGGGAGGAGGCCAAGAGGTAACAGGGCCACATCCTAGAGAAGGTGGCAGGCCTCTGTAAGGATTTGAATTCTGTTCCCCATTCCCCCAGGCAATAGGGAGCCATTGCAAGGTTTGTTTTTGTTTGTTTGTTTGTTTGTGGTACTGAGGACTGAACCCAGGGGCATTCTACCTCTGAGCTATACCCCCAGACCTATTTTTTATTCTTTATTTTGAAACAGGGTCTCACTAAGTTGCAGAGTGCCTCACTAAGTAGCTGAGGCTGGACGTGAACCCGGATCTTCCTGTCTCAGCCTCCCATGTACTGGGATTGCAAGCGTGCACCACCACGCCTAGCTCATTGCAAGGTTTTAATTAATTAATTTTAACCAAGGTGAAATCTACACAACATAAAACAAACTACTTTAAAGTTAACCCTTCAGTGGCACTTAGTACATTCACGATGTTATACAACTCCATTGCCATTTAGTTCCAGAACATTTTCATCACCTTGAAGGGAAACTCCACACCTGCTGGCTGTCACTCTCCATCTTCAGCTCTCCCTAGTCCCTGGTAGCCAATAATTATTATTCTGTGTCTACAAATTTGTCTATTCAGGAATTTCATATAAATGGAATCATACAATATGTAGCCTTTCATGACTGGCTCTTTCTTTTAGCATACTGTACTGGAAGTTTATCCATACCACTGTATATGCATCAGCACATCATTCCTTTTTATGACTGAGGAATATTCCACTGGATGGGTACATTGCAATGTGTTTATCTATTTGCCAGTTATGGTCTAATGGTCATTTGGGTTGCTTCCACATTTGGGCTATTGTTAACAGAGCTGCTAGAATCATCACAGGTTTTCAAGCAGCAAAGGGACATGATCTCACTTCCATTTTATACAATACATACAAGGCTATTTTATGAGTCATCTACTAGCCCAAATCAGTAAACTCATATTAAAATGGGAAACAGAAGTAAATGACTAAATAAATCGCTTCTCCTACCAATTACATTGGGTCTTTTTTTCCTGCCATGTGCTTAAATAATCATCTTCTCCCACCAGAACCATTTTTAATTCTATAATGTTTTCCTACTATTAGTGATTAAAAGTCAATCAGCTTTTAAAATATGGATGCCCTTGTTATTTATTAGCCAGGCATAGAGGCCCAAACTTGTAATCCTACTACTTGGGAAACTGAGACAGGAAGATCAATCATAGGTTCAAGGTTAGCCTCAGCAACTTAGCAAGACCCTCAGCAATTTAAGACGAGACTCTGTTTCAAAAGTAAAAAAAAAAAAAAGAAATCAGGACTGAGAGTGTAACTAAAAGGCAGAACACCCTTGGGTTCAATCCCAGGTACCACACACACACACACACACACACACACACACACACACACACACACACAAAATGTCCCCATGTCCTCATTATCTAAAGAGTGTTTCCAAAATTCACACAGGGATTTCTAAGAAAGATAGTAACAGTAAGAATGAAAATTCTCCAAATGAAAAGGTAAATCGTTTTTGCTTAAAACATACAGATAAACTAAATGCAACCTTGTATGCTAGAATGGATCTTGAAAAGAGAAAAAAGCACCACACCTGGACCCTGAGCTTCTGAGGGCAAGACAGCCCCTGACTCAAAGAAAGCTTTCATCATTTGGCCTTGTTTTCCCTCTTTTACCAAATATCAAGGGCCCATGGCCTGCCAGGCATTGCCAGGTGGCAGAGAGCAAATAATTATGCCATTTCTCCCCTCCACCACGGGCAGCTATGAAAACAAAATGTGGCTTAAAGATAAGCACTGGGTATCCAAGGAAGGCAATTCCAATACATCAGAAGTTTCTCCACAAATTTGACGGGAGCTTCCAGCTCTCTGGTTGTCTGGCTCCCAACCAGCTCTGAGTCACAGAAATCATTCAGATAAGTTAAATTAGAGGTGTTCCAGATGACTCCATCTGCCCATGGTGCATGCACCTGGTCTAGTTGGAAAGACACAGGGGGCCCTGTTGAACTCCAAATTCAAAGGCTTAACTAAAAGCACTTCCCTTTTTCAGCAGGGAGCCTCCCTCCGATTTTCTCCCCTGCCATTGCTCTAAAGAAACTGGAGACTGAAGCAGAAAGAATCTGTGGGATTTACAGCCCCATTAGCTCCAGAGAAGCAGGGCGTGTCTTTGTGATTCCTGGAACAAATTGGACCAGGGGCCAGACAGGGTAGTGGGAGGCCAAAAGGCGGGGAAAGGAGAGAAAGAGTAAGGCCTCCCAATATCTTCAAAAGGAAGAGTCAAGTTAAAATCAACCAGCCTTGAAGAGGAATGGAACATGCATCTCCAAACACGGCATCAGATTCCAGCCTCTGTGACCTCTTGGCTGGATGGAGGAAGGAGGGGAGAGGGGTGATGGGCAAAGGATGGGGCCATAGACTGAGGTAAAGTCTAGGGCATCCCTGGCTACGCATTAGAATCCCCCAGAAGCTTTAGAAACACTCCCAATTCCACAACCTCTTCCATACCAGTAAGATAAAAATTACCTGGGATGAGGTCCATGCATCAGTAGTTGTAAAAAATCCCCCCCACCCCCCAGTAGCTGGATGCAGTGGTGCACACCTGTAATCCCAGTACTTGGGAGGCTGAAACATGAGGATCTCTGGTGCAAGGGCAGCCTTGGCAACTTAGTGAGACCCTGTTTCAAAAATTTTAAAAAGGGCTGGGGGATGTAGCTCAGAGATAGTGGGTTCAATTCCCAGCACCAAAAAAAAAATCCCCCTCCAGTAATTCTGATGGGAACTGTTACTCTTAAACCTCTGACATGCTTCAGTGAGGAACTGAAAGCCATAATCAAACGTAAATGGAGCACCGATCACCAAGGTACACCTGTTTTCCTCTCTTCCACATCTCTGATTCTGTTACTAAGAGCTCTCACGTTTTGAGAGGAGACATCAACAAGAGCAGGGTTCATTTCCTTCTATACATCACCATGTTTCATCTCTCTATAGCTCATAATGGGCAGAGGGGATTGGGATTATTTTTAGGGAAGAAAAGCACAGAAAACTCCCTAACAGGACTTTATAAGAATTTTGACCACAGTGAAATTAGTTATATCTCATATGTACAATGAGCACTGTATTATCTTTATTATTATGATGGATAAAAGAATTCTGCAGTATCATACTATGCAATTAAGATTTCTGTGTTTGGGTCACAGCTTTCTGTCCTTATTAGCTATGTGACCTTGTCGGATGCATTATTTCACACCACTAATCCTAGTTTGTTCACACATAAAATGGGGAAATTTGGAAAGTTCACAGTGTTTTGAGGAACATTAATAGAATGTATTTCATGTGAACAATTGCACACAGTCCAAAGCATAGTAAAACTCCATAAAGACCAGCTACTGTTATGTTGATTTGATGTCATTCAAATGTATGATCCATAGGCTGGTGCCTATCTGTGGCCTATCTTGCAAATTGAGATTGACTGCTTACAAAGTTTTACACAAATTTGGACAGAATAACTCTATGTCTACTGAATCTAATAATAAAACTCTTTATTGAAATTTTAAAGTAATTGATTTGTGTTTCATTTTATAAGACTCTTAGTCCATGGACTTATGTTTTGTATGTCTCTTCCATTTAATTTTTAAGAATTCTTTTTTTTGTGTGTGTGTGTGTGTGTGTGTGTGTAGTACTGGGTATTGAACCCAGAGGCATCCTATCTCCAAGCTACACCCCCAGGCCTATTTTATTTTTATTTTTTGAAGCAGGGTCTCACTAGGTGGATGAGAATCTCACTACTTGATGAGGCTGACTTTGAAACTGCGATCCTCATATCTAGGCCTCACCAGTAATGGGATTACAGGTATGTGCCACCACACCAGGCTAAGAATTCATTTTTATTTCATTTTACAAAAGTATTTTTTCCAACTGGGTTCTGTGGCGTGCGCCTGTAATCCCAGTATTTGGGAGTCTGAGGCAGGAGAATCACAGGTTCTGGATCAGCCTCAGTAACTTAGTGAGGTTCTCAACAACTTAATGAACCATGTTTCAAACTAAAAAATGAAATAAGGCTGGGGATGTAATTCAGAGGTTGGATGCTCCCCAGTACCAATAAATTCATGAATTAATAAATCAAAAAAGAAGTAGATTGGAGATACAATGCCCCATTGTACCAAAAGAAAGTATCCAGTACAAAAAGAATTTGTCCCCAGTACCAAAAGAAAGTATTTGTCCATGAGAGATTGGAGATTAAGACATTAATACTTCACAGAGAGAGCCTGAGAATAACTAGCTTAAAGATAAATTTGTGAATACTCTGTAACTAAAAGAAATGGAAACCTAATGTATCTGGGTTTTAAGTTGTGTAGCAAACTGCTGCAAATCTAGTGGCTCAAAATAGGGTGGAGTCATTACAAGGTGAGGGCCATGAACATCACAGCTTCATGTTTTCTGTGGATCAGGAGTCTAGTCATGGTGTGACTGGCTCCTTTGTTCTGGCCTCATGAGATGGAAACAAAGATGCAACTGGGCTGCAGCAGTATGCAGAGTCCAGTTCCTTGAATCTGTTGGACTGGGATCCCTGTTTTCTTTTTTTAAATTATTATTATTATTATTATTATTATTATTATTATTATTATTATTATTATCATTATTGTTGTTGTTGTTGTTGTTGTCATTAATTTGTGTGTGTGTGGTACTGGGGATTGAACCCAGGGACATTCTACCTCCAAGCTACACCCCTAGCCCTTTTATATTTAATTTTGAAACAGAGTTTTTCTAGGTTGCTGAGGGTCTCCCTGAGTTGCTGAGGCTGGCCCTGAACTTGCAATCCTCCTGGCTCAGTCTCCAAATCCTGGGATTACAGGTGTGCACCACTGTGCCCAGCTTCCCTCTTTTCTTACTAGCCGTTTGCCAAAGGCCACCCTCAGCTCCTGGATTCTGCCTGCAGTTCCTTGCCACCTGGTCCTGTCATGGCTGTCTCACAACTTGGTAGCTTACTTCAAGACCAGCAAGGGAGGGTCTATCACTCCAGTCTGCCTAGACTGAGTCTTACATGATGTAATCCAGGGAGTGGCATCTCATCATTATAGCCATATTCTGTTGGCTGGAAATAACTCACAAGTTCCCTTGGCACTCAACGGAATAGGATTAAATGAGGATATCTCATTGAGGGGGTCACTTTAGGGTGTGTCCACCACACTCATTTCCAAATAATGATATTTTAGTGGAGCAATTATTCCAATGGTAAATCACCAATTGCCAGAGAAACCAAACTTAGCAGCAAGAAACATGCATTCATTTAGGAAGAATAGCTTTAAAAAAATCATAAAGAAGTTGGATATTGATGCTCAAATAACATCTCACATAAATAAGTCAAACTATGAACTAGACCTGAAAAACTGCCATGCCATCATTTTCAAATAACATACAAAAAGAAAATGTTACTTGTTGCTTCCATCTTTTGTGTTGTTGATTCCTCTGAAAAGTTGGCATGTACCACATGTTTTTTTCTACAACTACTTTCTGATGGATATAGAGTCCAACATAATTGCCCTTGAAATGAGATATTTAATGATGTGAAAGATAACGACCATATTAATGGTGATTTCCCATAAAGAGCTACTTATCCTCATAAACTCCCTGAAATATAATGCAGTAGCTGTGGAAAGTGCTTAATAAACCTCTTTTAGACTTGAGTAATTTTTTATAAACTATGTGTTAATTAACAAGGACATTTTTTTAAAGCCCAGCTCTCCACCTGAGTCTACATTCTACAAGTAAAACTCCCCCAAAGACCCAGCCTAGTGTATGCAGCAGGACTGGTATGCAGGAAGAATTGTTTACTTTCAGTAGAAGCCCCAGTTTGACAGAACCGCAATAGAAGAGCATGTTTGCATCTATATGGAGGGCACCTAATGGCTTCGAGAACTTTCAGAAAGTGCTTTGTATATAAATATCAAATGAATACATGAGTGAGGAGTGAGTGAACAGAAACGTGTCATTCCCAAGGAGACAAAAATCGTAAAAATGGAATGCAACTAAAAACAGCTCAGCCAATACACAGTTTTGCAGTAGAAGGGATTTGGCCAATAAAATGGCACTGCCATGGTATGAAAGTTTGTCTTCTTCAGAATTCAGTGAAATGTAATTGCCTATTACCAGTATTGAGAGGGGGGGACTGTTAAGAAATGATTAGGCCATAAAGGTTCCACCCTCACAAATGGGTTATATTGTTATTACAGGAGTGGGCCCATTATAAAAGTCCCCCCCCCGCCACCCTCCACTCTTCTATATTGTGAGGACACGGCATCCCTCCCTTCTGGAGGATGCAGCATTCAAGGCTCCATCACAGAAGTGTAGGCCAGGCCTTCACCAGACACCATCCCTTTTGGCACCTTGACCTTGAACTTCCCAGCCTCCAGAAATAAAGTGCTATTCTTTATAAATGACCTAATCTCAAGTATTCTGTTAAAGCCGCACAAATGGACAGGCATCGTCTAAATTTTACAAACTTTCAATGGGGGAATGCAATATGGGGACAGCCAGGTATGGTGGTGCACACCTCCAATCCCAGTACTTAGAGGTGGAGATGGTAGGATTTCAGGTTTGAGATTAGCCTCAGCAACTTAGCAAGACCCTCAGCAACTTAGCAAGACCCTCAGCAACTTAACAAGACCTTGTTTCAAAAATTAAAAATAAAACAGAGCTGGGGGTATAGTAGCTATGACGTAGAATATCCCTGGGTTCAATTCCCAGTACTATATATATATGTACATATTTGGTGTGTGTGTGTGTGTGTGTGTGTGTGTGTGTATTTGGTATACCTCTAAAACATTGGAGAAAAAAATCTAGAAATCTCGTTTCTGGGTTATTGGCCTAGAAATACAGTTTTCATTATTGATATACTCACATATATATGCACATACAATATGCAGATGTTCTCAATTCTACAAGTTATGTTTGCATTTGGAAGCTGTATAGCAATCCTTACCATACAGTCAGTGTAACAAAGGGATGATTATTAATGCCCCCGTATTATAAGTGAAGAATTTGGCACCGTTTTCTTAGGGGTACACATGGGTTTTGGCCTCCATTCCTTTTTGAATCAGAACACAGCATCAAAGTGGAGCTTAATGGTAGATAGCTATGGATAAAATGCGCATTCATCAATAGGATTACCCACCTGCACAAGTAGTCTTTTAATTGCTCACTTCCACGTTGAAAAGCTGAATCATCATCAGGAAACTAAAGTCCACAGAGGCTATTTCGCTTTCCAGAACAGAAAGTCTTTCCGTCTCTCCAAAATGATATTCCTTAACTGGCCGTGGTGGAGCACGCCTGTAATCCCAGTACTTGAGAGGCTGAGACAGGAGGATAACCGGTTTGAGGCCGGCCTCAGCAACTTAGCAAGGCTCGCAGCAACTTAGTGTGACCCTGTTTCAAAAATGAAATAGGATTGGGAGTGTAGCTCAGAAGTAAAACATCCCTGGGTTCAATCTCCAGTAACACACACACACACACACACACACACACACACACACAGACTTCTCCCTTCTCCTTTGGTAGCCGGGCATGGTGGCACATGCTTGTAATCCCAGTACTTGGGAGGCTGAGATAGGAGGATCACAAGTTTGTGGCCCACCTCAGCTACTTAGGCCCTCCACAACTTAGTGAGACCTTGTTTCCAAATAAAGAATTAAAAATGGGGCTGAGGGTGTAGCTCAGAAGTAGAATGCCCCTGGGTTCAATCCCCAGTACCGAAAAAAAAAAAAAAGCCATTTGGTTGCAGGAAAAAAATGTCTCTCAAATTTGTTTAAGAGTAAATAAAGATTTTGTGTGTGTATGGTGCTGGGGATTTAACTCAAGGCCCCATCCATACAGAGCAAACACTCTGCCACTGAGTTCCATCCCCCATACTAAAGGAAGAATTTATCGGAGAAAAAGTATTCAAGTATTTCATGGAACACAGGGGTCCTCCTCTCCGTGACCTCTCCATATGGCTGTGTCATGTCTCCCAGTGTGGCCTCTTTGCATAGTCAGACTTCTTACATAGCAGTTGATTTTCAGAGGGAAAGGGCAAGTAGCCAGGCCTCTTTAAAGTCTAGGTCTAGAATGGGCAGAACATTCCTTCTGCAGCTTCTAGTGGTCCAGGCAATTCAGGACATTAGCCTAGATTCAAGGGGAGATAGATTCTACCTCTTAAGCCAGTACGTGTAGGGAGAGAAGGAATTAATGGTGGCCATCTTGGAATTCCTCCACACCGAGCTAAAAACCTTGGTGTTTGGAATTGTAAGCGAAGTGCTATTGTCCCTGCTTGTTTTTGTTTTTG
>PVLC010001974.1:111427-126646 GCA_004027655.1 Graphiurus murinus
TTTTTTTTTTTTTGCGGTACTAGGGATTGAACTCAGGGGCCTTCTACCTCCGAGCTACACCCCCAGCCCTATTTTTTATTCTTTATTTTGAAACCGAGTCTCACTAAGTTGCGGAGTGCCTCACTAGGTAGCTGAGGCTGGCCGCGAACCCGGATCCTCAGGTCTCAGCCTCCCGAATGCTGGGATTACAAGCGTGCGCCACCACGCCCGGCTCCCTGCTTGTTTTTGTTGTTTGGCACTTTCAAGTTCTATGAGCTTCCTTTTAATGAAAATAATTATTTATAAAAACAGTGAGAAGTTTATAATCATACTTTATTATATAGTGCCAAGTTGAGGGTCGGGAATAAATACATCAAGGCCAAGCTCCTGGAGGTGCTAAATAAAGAAAGGCTCCTTGAGGCACTCAATTAATTCTAGGACTACAAAGGGGACCTGAGACCAAAACTTGGCTCTGGAGCCATATTCCCTTGGTTTAAGCCCCTGCTCCTCTAATCACTAGCTGTGTGATTTTGGATTAGGTGCCAAACTTCTCTGCCCCTTTCCTCATCCACAAACCTGGAATAAATGATACAAATGCAATTGTGCAGGTTGAAGGAGTTCCTCTAGCTGATGTGCTTTGGAAAGTTACCCAGTGTATGGTTGTATTCAACAAGTGTTAGTTAACATTAGTTCGCCCAGCACTCACTGAACTACTACTGTGCACTGGTAGTGCTAATATCCAGTGACATCGAGATGACTAATTCACAGTCACAGTCCTTTTTGAGGTACCTACAGCAGGGAGCAGAAGACCCAGAGAAACAGATCACTTCCGTGTGGACTTGGCCAAGACCAGTGGGACACTCAGCAAAGGAATTTAAACATCTCACTCTAGTGAGATGCTGCTGAGAAAAATCCTTCAGTGAGTCCAGAATGTTCTGAACTGGTGTATTTGTCAAAAAAAATGTTTACAAAGCTGAGACTTAGTGTAGAGAGGGCTGGCTTGGAGTCTGGTTACCAGGGACACTCCTTTTCTGACTTGCTTTAACAACTTAACAAACAACAAACATCTGTTGTGTTCTTGGCACTCCACAAGGACAGCAGGACACCAAGATGACTAAGATACGCCTCCAGCCTTGAAGGAGCTCCCAGAACCAAGGAGATACACTCTGACCATTGTCATGCCCCACAGAATATGCATGAAAAGAGATGGCAAAGCCAAGTAACCACTCTAACGCCATTCCTTCACCTAGGAAACGAGTATAGTATTATATAATAGGAAGGTTCTTTCTGAGCTAAAATCTTAGACTCTTGTTCAAATGTCATCGGTCCTTTCAGAAACCAAATTTAGAACCAGAGGGTCACTGTCATCATCACTAACTTTGGGGTAGCTGTGCTATAGTGAGCAACCATATTCCTGCTTTATAAGTAGAGAAACTAAGAACCCAGAGAAGGTTAAAGTCTTGCTCAAAAGATAAAGAAGGCTTCAGGCCTCTTCAGAATTCCTGGGAAAGATGTTTTTCAACATGAGATGGATTTTGCAAATGTTTATTTGAGATTTAAACTTTAAGTTGACCTGATTGGTTGTTGCTAACAATTTCCCTAGCCCTTATTACCACATCTTCTCTTTTATATATCCCCCCCCCCCGCAAGACAAAAACCACTTAGGCACACTAAACTATCTAACACAATGTTATTACCTTCATTATTTAGTTCATTTCCTGAGCTAACAATAAACACTAAGTTTTTTTTTTCTTAGCATAGCCTCAAATATAAGGGTTATACTATTAGGCATAACAGTATTCAATTTTATTTTAGAATTTGGACTTTTGCATTCTGTACCTAATAATGGCATTGTTGGGACCATCTGAAATTAGGCAATATTTATAGAACCATATATGCCAGAACATGACTTTATGTCTTCCCTATACACAGAAAATCATCCAAGCTCTCATTTATACTTACAAAGGGAACATTGATTCTAATTACTTGAGTATTGTATTTCCAGCTTAAATGTGTCTACACTAGCTGAAAGCATTTTGCTAATGCTTTCAGCCAAAGCTAAAAGAAATTTAGGTCAACAAAATGCAAGAGACACTCAATGTGGATTTTTAGGCTATCACTCTCCTTTTATAAAATGAAATCTGTAAGTTCAGAAAGACCCATTCAGGATTTAGTTCTAAACCTTGGATCATCAAACTCAAATCCATAACTTGTATAAAGTCTTTTTACCTTGTATTATCTCTGCTCCTCCATTCCAAAGTAGTCAACATTATACTCTATCACCCAATGGCCTACTTTCTTTTTTAAAGTACTACGAACTACTAGAAGTTGGAAGTACTCATTGTACAGGTATCTTTACATCCTCATCTAACTTAAATGTCATGGTGATGAAATGACAAATTCTACATAAACAAGTTTTCCAGAATTTTTAGAATCTGCCAATTTTTGCCTCTGTCATGCTGCCCATGTCTGCACAGTCCCTTTGTTTTTGCAAATTGCTTCTAATCAGCTGTTTCCGGTTTTTAGTGGCTTGACTAATCAGATAATCATTTTGGAATTATTCATGGAACAAGAGAAATTAAGATCAGAATAAAGGTAGAGTTCCAACTTGAAGGATGCACAAACTATTCTATCTTAATGAGTGAAATTCACGGCCAAACACTGTGTAACCCAAGGAGATAACCAAAGTGACCTGGATGGCCATTTCAATATCAGTAAATCATCTGTTTCATTCAGAAAATATTTATTGACCCAAGAGCATGGTTTACCTTAGTCAGACTCACGAGGTTGTCTTGCTTTATCAGCTCCGGCTAGCTGACCTCTTCACCCCTTCCTTGGATGACTCATCCTTGTCTAGGTTTTCTGGCTGTGGCTCAAGATGCAAACTCTTAGCTTCAGATGGAAACTGCTGCCCCCTCACCACAGAGCACATATTAAGATTCTAACTTCATTCCATCCCTAGGAAAGTATGCTTGATGATACCAATTGGGACGATGATCTGGGTGTATAGACAGAAGACAAAGATACTTGAAGGAGTTGCTATAGTACACTTGGCAGGCCTGGGTGTAAGGCATAAGGCCACAGTTCCCACACTGCACTACACATCAGAATCCCTTGGGGTGTTCAGTGAGAATGCAACCCCACTCTTAAAAATTCAGATTCAGATGATCTGGAGTTCAGTCAGGAAAATTCACTTTTTTTGTGTGGTAATGGAGATTGAACCTAGGGGCATTCTACCTCTGAGCTATACCCCCAGCCCTATTTTTATTCTTTATTTTGAAACAGGGTCTCACTAAGCTGCAGAGGGTCTCACTAAGTAGCTGAGGGTGGCCACGAACCTGGATCCTCTGGTCTCGGCCTCCCAGTGGATTACAAGCGTGCACCACCATGCCTGGCTGAAACTTCACTTTGAATTCACATTCTAGAGGATTTGGATACAGGTCTGAGGATGACTCTGGGAATCAGGTTCACAGGGTGCACGGAGGCATCAAATCAAAAGCAATGTTTGGGTCACCCTTGGAAGCAGGTAAGCAGTCCCCATTCTGATTTGAAATGGTATTTGTACAAAAGTCAAAATAATTAGCTTGCTGAAAACAAAAGACATCCAAGACAGAATAAAGAATGTGTAAATATGGAATGTCTTGTAACCTCTTTTAACAAGAAAAGTCTAACAAAGATAGTTATCACATTCACTTTCAAATTTGAAATGCCATCAACCTTATCTTGCCAGACAGAACAAACTTTATCTAGTAGGACAATTTGAGGGCCTAGGACAAGAGGCTGTTTCCTAAAATTTTAAGTGATAATCAAGGACCATCCCTTCAGTCCCCAACACTATGTTCACAAAATGTGAAAAGCAAGTAATTTATTAATCCAAAGGAATGACCACTGATGATCCCTTGAACTTCTATGGACGCAGCCTCTTGTCCCAGGCCCTCAAATCAGCCTGCTCTGGATGCAGTTTGCCCTATCTGGAGAGATAAGACAAGCTCTAGCTAAGAGTCAGCAACATCTATTATTTACTCTGCACCAGGCACTATTCTAAACCTCTTAGTGTTAGTCTCAGTCCTAGGAGAGGCACACAATTATTGTCCTGGATGTACAGATGACAAAACCATGATGTGGCAAAGTCCAGCAACTTTCCTAACTAAAGTGTGTGTGAGGCGTTTATTTATTTATTTGTTTATTTATTTATTTATTTATTTATTTATTTATTTATTGCAGTACTGGGGACGGAACTGAGGGGCATTCTACCTCAGAACTCTACCCCTAGCTCTATTTTTTTATTCTTTATTTGGAAACAGGGTCTCACTAAGTTGCAGAAGGCCTCACAAAGTAGCTGAGGCTGGCCACAAACCTGGGATCCTCTTGTCTCAGTCTCCCACATCCTGGAATTACAAGCGTGCGCCACCATGCCGAGCTAGTGTGAGGTATTTGTAAGGGACAAAATGGAAATTTAAACCCAGGTGGTCTGGCTCAAGTTTCAGCTCTTAGCCATACCCGCTCCTGCCTTTAAGATTGGAAGTAGCCCTAGACTTCTCTAATTTGGTCACAACTCTATTTTCTCTATGCAGATGAAAATCATAATGTACCGATTTTTCTAGACTGTTCTGATTGTTTCCTTTAAATGTGCAAAAGAACCACTTTGAAGTTCTACTGCCAACCTGCCTAACCTCTTGGCTACCAACATCATTCATAAAGCCATCTTTGATTGCTCCTGCTCCATGCCGGATAGACCAATGCAGTTTTCAGCCTCAAAAATAAAGGTTCTGAGCCATGCACAGTGGTGCACACTTGTCATCCTAGTTCTTGGGAGGCCGAGACAGGAGGATCACAGGTTCAAGGCCAGTCTTAGCAACTTAGTGAGAACTTCAGCAACTTACCAAGACCCTGTTTCAAATTAAAAAATAAAATAGGGCTGTAGGTGTAGCGCAGAGGTGGAGTGACCCTGAGTTTGATCCCCAGTACCATGGAAATTTAAAAATAAAGGTTCTGAAAGTTGCCTGCCCAGCCTAAAATTAAATTCCAGTTATGTTTCTCATAAAAGAAGCTCAGGCTAGTGAAGCAGGTTAGGGGTCAATTTACCCATCCCAAACTTAGTATGTCTATACAGTTAAAAATAAGTGTGAAAAATAGTTAAAAATGAGTGTGAATAATATTCTACTTTCTCATCCTCCCTAGAATGATGCTGTGAGTCCCTTCCTCTGTCAGCTTCTTTTCTGCTCATGGATTTAAAAAAAATATGTAGAAAGTTACAGTTGAGGAAGAAATCAGAAATCACCCAGTCCAACATTTAGCCTTTCAGATGAGCAATCCGAGGCCCATAGGGCCCTTCTACTCTTCCAAATCATATACATTCGGTATAATGTAAGTTTTTATACAACTCACCAAAGTATTTTCTTATTTATTTATTTTGCGGTACTAGGGTACGAACCCAGGGGCATTCTACCTCCGAACTACACACACCCCCAGCCCTATTTTTTATTCTTTACTTTGAAAGAGGGTCTCACTAAGTTGCAGAGTAGCTGAGGCTGGCCGCGAACCTGGATTCTCCTGTCTCCGACTCCCTAGTACTGGGATTACAAGCATGTGCCACCACGCCCGGCTTCATCTTTTTTTTTTTCTCACAAAAGAAAAAAATCATAAAAGACACGTGAAAAAATATATAACAATGGAAAATGACTTGCTACTTGCACACGTCTGAAATACAAAGAAATAATAATAATACAAATAAGGGCATTCTTTTCAAAGTCCAGGACATTATTTTCATTTATAGCAATGGGTAATGTATATGTAAAGGTTCAGGACTAATCAAGAGAGAGTACCCTGGCTGGATGAATGATTTGTAGTGGTAAGCAATTGTCTGACCAGCAGGAAAATAGGGACTCAAGAGAAGTCCTGAAATCCAGGAAGAAAAGTTAAGTTTTTATTCTGATGATTAATTTGGAGATTTTGAGTGTTGCTGAGGAAGAAAATAGAAATGGTCAGGTTAGGATTTGGATAGGGATGGGTTTGAGGAGAAAAAAGAAATCTGTCAAAAGAATAGACACAAAAGGGAAGAATTATTCCTACTATGTAGAGGGCGATTAATGAGATTCTGTACTACATGGAAAATTATTCAGAAAACTGCATGTGCTGGGTGGCTTGCTATTGCTGGGAACCTTTAAAAACAATAACATCCTGAGCCAAGACAGGGAGCTAAGATGAGGTTATGAGGAACTAATCTGCTGCTTTTAAGATGGTGCCAGTAAAAAGAATCATAAATAAATTATTATATCATTAGTGAAACAGAAGTGGAGACCTCAGGATGGTGATCGGTTCTTGTTTCTTGATTTGTTGTTGGGGGTTCTTTTTGGCCATGAGGCACAGAATGCTTTATGCAGGGAATATTCTATTTTGAGGCAATTCCCTTTTGTGTGGGTGTTGATAGGAGACTTACAAACAGGAAGCCAAAGGAAAGCAGATAATTCTCTCTCCTAGAGTTCTCTGGGGCTTGGGTTTGAGCACATTATCTAAGCTCAGTCAATCAGAAAGTCTCATCTAGCCGGGCATGGTGGCGCACGCTTGTAATCCCAGCATTTGGGAGGCTGAGACCGGAGGATCCGGGTTCGTGGCCAGCCTCAGCTACTTAGTGAGGCACTCCGCAACTTAGTGAGACTCGGTTTCAAAATAAAGAATAAAAAATAGGGCTGGGGGTGTAGCTCGGAGGTAGAATGCCCCTGAGTTCAATCCCCAGTACCACCAAAAAAAAAAAGAAAGTCTCATCTAGGCCTTTGAGTCTTCAGGGACACAGGTGTGAGATTCCTGTAAATGGAAGTAGTAGATTCAGGAGCCTGGAGGTATGAGGAGGTGTGGTGGTGCTAGCAGTAAGACCCTAAGCAGACCACACAGTATCACCTTGGCTTGGCATTGGTCATCAGGCCCTCCCTTGGTTTGTGTTTCTTTTCTGAGCCAGATCTTTCACTTTTATAATGATTATATGAACGACCTATGTCCTTCCAAGGAATTCCTTTCCTTTTCTTGAGTTACGCAGCGTTGGATTCTATATTTTATAAATAACAATTCTGATGGACGATGTCACTGCAGAAAGACCATCCAATGAACATATAGAATGTCCTCATATCTGAAGAATGACAAATAATTTAGGGCAAAGACTTGAGTGAATATCTATAATAGCAGTAACAAGATTTAATATGCTGCATCTACAAGCCAAATGAGCAAATTCACAATGGTTTTCTAAATAGCAATCTTGAGAATTTATCCTGTCTTATCAATTTGCCTGAAATCATCAAGCCCCAACTTCATAAATCAAAGTTCAGTGTGTATGTGGAGCTTCATGCAATCAAGAACGGGGATAAAACTCGGTTTAATTATAGCATGCAGCTTTCATCTGAGTGCTATAAATACAAAATATCTGCTAATTTGTTGGCAGAGAGCATAAAAGAGAGAGAATGTGCAAAGGCTGTCATCCAAACTACTTCAGTGCCTTTAACACAGGTGCCTTCTTTCTTGAACACTAGGACTGGTTTTCATGCTCTACAGGTGAGCCCATGTACGAGAGAGTGACTCTACTTTTTGAAGAACTGAAGAGAAGAGGTTGAAGTTTATGTTTCTAAACATAAAGAAATGATCAAGATATAAAAATACTAATTATCCTGATTTGTTCAGTACACATTGTCTACATGTATTGAAGTATCACACTATAACCTGTAATTATGTACAATTATTACATGTTAATTAAAAAGGAAAAATAAAGCCGGGCGTGGTGGCGCACGCTTGTAATCCCAGCATTCGGGAGGCTGAGACTGGAGGATCGGGGTTCGCGGCCAGCCTCAGCCACCTAGTGAGGCACTCCGCAACTTAGTGAGACCGGGTTTCAAAATAAAGAATAAAAAATAGGGCTGGGGGTGCAACAAAGGTAAAAATAAATAAATAAACCTGGCTAGGCCTTAATTGGAAGCACACTGTTTTGCTTTTTAACACTATTCATACAAAAAGTGAAATAAACAACATGCATATTTTTGTTAGGCTGCATTGACCTTACAGTCATTTTTGTTTCAAAGTTGGAACTTATAATCAAATTTGGCCCTCCATCTCCTAAGAAAAAAACCTTACGCTAAGTTCTAGATCATCATACATTTCACAACAAAACAAAATGCAAGATGCATAATAATCTATGAATTTGTCTAATATTTTTATTGGTAAATTTTAATTATACATTCTAATGAAGTTCTAAGTGGTACAAATCACTTGGTCTATTTCTTCCCAGGCAACATTTCAAAGTTTGAATGCTTAATCCTGAGTGTGGTGACATACGCCTTTAGTCCCAGTACTTGGGAGACTGAAACAGGAGAATCGCAGGTTCCAGGACGGCCTCAGTAAACTAGTAAGACCCTATTTAAAAATAAAAATAAAAAGGCTGAGGGTGTAGCTCAGAGGTAGAATGCCCCTGGGTTCAATCCTCAGTACCAAAACAAAACAAATAAATGATATACCCAGATCTGATATCACAATATATTCCCCAGCAGTAAACATTTATAGATTTAAAAAGCAATAAAAGTATCACAAATGTGATTATGCATTTGTGGCAGGATATTTTAGGCAAATGACTATACTCCTTCAGGGTAGGTACCATTATATTCTCACCAGAGAACACTAAGAATTAAAATCTGTGTTTTAGCGTGTGAATTCTTAATAGAGAGCTTTCTTTTTTATTCACCCAACCATATATTCTTTTCCTCATTGATAGGTTTGTTACAGAGAACATTCTGCCTGATCTTCAGCTTTCAAAATTGACAATCTTTCCTAGTGCCTTTGAATCATCTCTTTATTGGTAAAATACCAATAGCTTATTGAAGTGCTTAACAAAAAGGATATTTTTCTAAATATTAATGGCTTGTGATTTAATTATGATAATAGTTTTAAAATATTAATAAAATAACTTAAGTTAGAAAAGATAAACTGGAGCAATTTGTGGGAGGGCAATTTGGCAACAGATAACAAAAATTTTATATAGATCCCAGTTGATCCAGTTATTTTATTTCTAGGAATCAGCACAATTGAACAATGATATAAAAATACATGAGAGCCGGGCATGGTGGCACATGCTTGTAATCCCAGTACGTGGGAGGCTAAGACAGGAGGATCTCAGATTCACGGCTAACTTCAGCAATGTAGTAAAGCCCTCCGTAACTTAGTGAGACCCTGTTTCAAAATAAAAAATAAAAATAGAGCTTGGGGGTTGTAGCTTGGAGGTAGAATGCCTTTGTACTCAATCCCCTGTACCGCCAAACAAAAACAAAAACATGAGGCTGGGGATGTAGCTCAATGGTTGAGTACATGCTTAGTATCCCTGAGGCCCTACAATCCTCAGCACCAGAAAAAATGACACCCCACCCCTAAAAAAAAGTTAAAAGTAAAAGTAAAAGTAAAGGTAAATAACTCTCAAGGAGCAACCCATTAGGCAGACACAGTAGCACATACATGTAATCCCAGTACTTGGGAGGCTGAAACAGGAAGATTGAAGGTTTGAGGCCAACCTCAGCAACTTAACAAGATCCTTAGGAACTTAGACTCTCTTTCCAAATAATATACATATACATATAAAATAAGGTTGGAGGTATAGCTCAGAGGTAGACTACCCCTGGTTTCAATCTCTAATTCAAAGAAACTGGTTAAAATATCCTGTCTCCATACAATGAAACACTATATGACCATTGAATGAAGCAAATATATTTGTCATGTTAAACAAGGATGATCACAGTATGTCATTAAGTTAAAAACAGGCGAGTACAAATGTATAATATGACCACATTTTCCAAAAATCAGTTGGTTACTGAGGAAGGAGTCAACCAATATCAATTATATTTTACAAGTATATTAAAAATGTTCTGAGCCCTCAAATAAGGTTGTGTTAACATTGCTGCAAGGAATGATACTGAGACAGAGTGAGCTGTCCTTTCTTTATCCTGAGTCCATTTATTTAAAAAAATATATATATATATAATATATGTGTGTGTATATGTATATATAGTGTTATAATCATACCAAGTAGAAAACATTAATTTGAGTCTGGATTACTCAAGAAAGTCTTCAAGTGAGTAGTTATTACTCTCAATTAGTATGATGAATGGATTATACTTATTTAGAGTAATACTAATTTGCAATGCCTTATAATTCTGATTTTATGGACTAAGCTATAACCTCTTGAATTTTATGTTTTAATATTATCTTGGTAATTCCCACGGTGAATACTAACAGCCAAAGATCATCTTTGTATCTTGGTTCCTTTTTGTTGATGAAGCAATACAGAACTGAAGTTCAAGTGTGTGCATGAATCCCCACCCACTTAAAATCTGAATCAAATACACTGGTGATTCAGAGATGGTAGCTTTACAATAGTAACCACTGATATTCTTTTTTTTTTTTTTTTTTTTTTTGCGGTACTGGGGATTGAACTCAGGGGCATTCTACCTCCGAGCTACACCCCCAGCCCTATTTTTTATTCTTTATTTTGAAACAGGGTCTCACTAAGTTGCGGAGTGCCTCACTAGGTAGCTGAGGCTGGCCACGAACCCAGATGCTCAGATCTCAGCCTCCCAAATGCTGGGATTATAAACATGCGCCACCACACCCGGCTGTAACCATTGATATTCTAACCAACTAGTAATCAATTATTTTAAATCATAAAAAGGACAAGAGATTTCTATGAAGTCTTTCAAGCATTTTTTTTCTGGGATAACCTTAGGTAAATACAGAAAATCTTCTTAACTAAAATATCATTGTGGGTCTGTTGGTGATTTCCCATATCACTAACTGGTTCATGGACATTTAGCAAAATATGAAGGGTATGATCGCCATAAGCATGGCAGGTATTTCATTTTAGCTCATGGACTTTCAGATCGTGTCACCAGATTTCAGAGTTAGCTGGCCCTCTCATTGCAGTACTAGTGTTGCATGCCTTAACCTTAAGTTAAGATGAATAGAGACTTCTGTCTTCCCCTTGAAGCTGTCTGTATGACATCATGGGCACCATATCTGATCTCTGAAGTTTATACATCTTGACAGTCAACATAGACAGGAATGACCAGGCCCAAGAAAACATTTCTCTCATAGGAGATAAATTATGGAAATGCCATTAGGCTGGAAAACTCGTCTTGGTTCAGTGGCAATAGTGCTTCCAATAATCTGTGGATATTTATCCTTGCTCATGCCTCCTGAATTGAAAAGCAGACAATGTAGTCACCATATCCAAACTAGTTCCTAAAGGCCTCATACCTAAAAGAGACTCCCAAGATGCATGCCTTCTTCTGGTGTCTCATTTTCACTTGTACCCAGAGGCCAAACCATTTCCATCTACAATAGCCACAGGGGTCTTAACTCAAAGCTCAGGTGAGTGGGTAGATTCCATAGTTTCCTTAGCAATTCAAATTCACACAAAGTAATTTTGGGTGACTTTTTATTGGTGCATTGTAATCATACATCTTTGTTAGGTAGAAGCCGGTAGAGGCATACATGGACACATTTCTCATTTAACCCTTCTCCAATTGTCGCCCCACTCCCTCCCCCTCCTTCCTTCTCAAGTTCAGTTTAGTGAGTGACTTTGATATGTTTGTGAAAGTACATCATGTGCATTAGGGTGTCCCCCCCATCACCTTGAGTTAAGTCACCTGCTTTGCTCATCTAAGGTTTCTCCTTCTTCGTCTAGAGTCCCTCTTATCACCCACTTTCTCCCTAGTTTCCGCATATTAGGGAGAGCATCTGACTTTTTACTTTTTATGACTGACTAATCTCACTTAGCATAATGCTTACCAGTTCCATCCATTTCGCTGCAAATGGCATGATTTTGTTCTTTATAGCGGAGTAAAATTCCATTGTGTACATATTCCATAGTTTTGTAATTCATTCATTTGTTGATGCACATCTTGGCTGGTTCCACAATTTGGCAATTGTGAATTGTGCAGCAATAAACATAGATATACATGCATCGGTCTGATAGTTTGCTTTCCATTCCTTTGGATAGCTACCCAGAAGTGGTATTGCTGGATCATATGGTAAGTTCATTCCCATTTGTCTGAGGATCCTCCATATTGTTTTCCAAAGTGGTTGCACTAATCTGCAATCCCACCAACAATGTATTAGGGTTCCCACCTCCTCCACACTGGGTGTGCTTCTAATCAGTGAATTTTCTAATCCTTCCATGGGTACACCATATACATCCTACACTGAAAGATGTAATCCAAATTTACCATGAACCTTGGCATTGGCACAGCACACTAAAACACTGGCCCTCTTAAAAATTATTTGGGAGGCCGGGTGTGGTAACACATGCTTGTAATTCCAGTACTTGGGTGGCTGAGACAAGAGGCTCGCAGGTTCAAGGGCCACCCCAGCAAGTAATGAGACAGTCATTAACTTAGTGAAACCCTGTTTCAAAATAAAAATAAAATAGGACTGTGGGTGTAGCTCGAAGGTAGAATGCCCCTGGATTTAATCCCCAGTAATGCACACACACAAACAAAAAGAAAATTACTTGAGAGAATTTTCAATCACACCAAAGACATAGTTGTGAGTGCATGTGACAAGACATAAAAAGTAGCCTGGGCATTGGAGCTAGATTATAGGTACTACATGGGCCATGAACTATAATTTATATATATATAGTGTGGGAGATGTGTGGAGATGTACAGAGATGAATA
This sequence comes from Graphiurus murinus, assembly GCA_004027655.1. Taxonomy (NCBI): domain Eukaryota; kingdom Metazoa; phylum Chordata; class Mammalia; order Rodentia; family Gliridae; genus Graphiurus; species Graphiurus murinus. The sequence goes on from PVLC010001974.1 coordinate 124,105, forward strand.
GGGTGGAAAGGGTAGATAAGAACACTAGTAAAAGGCATTTTCAAATGGTGGGAGGGAGAGATATTTTGATGCCAAAATATAAAAATAGTGGTTAGAAGTCAATACAAAAATCATTCCTTTTTCCAAAACTATTATTCCACAATCATTGTGTATAGTCAATTACAACCTTAGAAGATATCCTAGTGTGGCAAATCTTTCCTAATTTCTCTATAATTAGTTGCTAGCATCAACAAAGGAAAATTAGGAAGGCTTAATTTAATTTTCAGCAGGAATCTTAATAGCCTAGCAAAAAAATAACACGGGTGGGGAGTAGAGAGAAGAACACAATAGAGAGGGTGCTTTGACCCCTCCATATTTAACAATAAAACAAACAAAGGCATTTGGAGCTGGTCTGACCCTGGCAAACAGCCATTTTTGTCTTTGAAGCTCTCGACGATATTGTTGAAATACATCTTCAAAAACAGGAAACTGTGTGATTTTGAGTTTCTGACAACCTCACCCTTTCTTATGAACTGCCAACCCGACCATGAGCTATTAACTTTGATTCACACTAAAATAGGATGGAGGCAGAAACAAAAGTATTTCCTTTTCACTTAAATCTCCAACTTTTCTAAAACCACTATGAAGCTAAATCACTTCTACTCATTAACGAGCCCCATAAACATTCCTGCAATGAGACCAGGACAGAAGTGAGTTTAGCTTTTGTTTTGGTTTGCAAGTAGAGCTGGGAGGAAAATTCATATTGATGAGAGTAGAAAGTGATGACATGGTTTGCACTAAAATAGTGTATATATAGCCCTTAAAATTCTGTGGGTGATGATGGATATATTGGTAATTCCAATAGGCACTTCTGCTTTGTCAGGACAAGAAAGCAGATGGAAACAGAAATGGAATGGAATATCTGGGTTTTTTCATGTTTACATCGAAGGAGTTGACCCAGAACAGGGCCGGATAGTGAATATTTTGGACTTTTCTGGCCAGATAGCTTCTGTTGAATCTCAACTCTGACACTGTAGTGTAAAAGGCGGCTAAAGACAAGATATTAATAAATGGGCGTGGCTATTCACCAATAAAACTTTATTTATGAACCCATGTGGCAATCCAGGTTTGTCCCATGGGCCGGTTTGCTGATCCCTTGTATAGATGATTATACTTGATTCTCTCTGACTAGGAAAGTATGATATTGACAAACAGAAGAGAAGAAAAAATAGGCATGTTCTCTCTCTCCCTAGCCACTGGCTGCTTTTCTTCAACTAACATTCTCAAATGCGCAGGCTCTCTAGGAAGACTCGCTTTCTATCTCGGCTTCTATATTGTCTGTCTACTGCAATCTGGCTTCTCCCCATACTGCACTCCAGACACAGCTAGGCAAAGACCTTTGGTGCTCTCCAGATGGTCAAAGCTGGGGTGGCCATCAAGCCTTAACTTCCTTGATCCTTCTGTGGCCTTCGAATTTACTGACCCTTCTACAACTATTAAAATTGTCCTCCTCTGGCTTGAGGATCCAGCTTTCCAGTTTGTTCTCCTGGCTTTGCTGGGCATGTCTAAGTCTGCAGGGCTGGCTCCTTCCCCTTACTTTCTGCCAGAGTCAGCTTTCACCCTTTCTAGTCCATTCCCTATGAGATGCATCAACTGTTCCCTTTCTCACACAGCTTCCCTGAGATCACTGGAATAACTGCCCTTTCATCTGCTCAGGTCCCTGAGCTGAGATTCTTAGCATTATCTTTGACACCTCTCCTTTGACTTGCAAGCTAGTGTATTCCTACTTCACTGATTATGTCTCCTGCCTTCATTCCCCCAGTCAGCCCCTTGTCATCAGTTACATGTAAAATGTCCTCAGCTGTCACTCTCCCTTCAAAGGAGAATCCAGGTCATCATTTAGATGACCACACAAAGCTTTCTAAAAGTTGAAGAAGCTAATTTTTTAAAAAAAGTAACTCTTGGGGCTGGGGCTGGAGCAGAGTAATAAGAGTGCTTGCCTAGTATGCTCAAGGCTCTGAGTTCCAGCTTTGGAAAAAAAAGTAACTCTTTGTTTGAAAAACAGTAGGTCAGTAAAAAAGGTAGTAACCAGAACCCACCCTGGAGGACTTTCATTGGCTATACACACTTTTCCCTCCACATGGCCCTTCCTTTACATATGTGTGTAAAATTATATGTTAAACCTCTGTAAGTATAAAGATAAATATAAGTATAAAGATAAATACAATCCATACTGTATATTTCCTTCTGATTTTTTTTTAATTTTTATTTTTATTCATACATTGTAAGCATACATCTTTGTTAGGTGCAAATTGATAATGATACATGTGCTCACAATTCTCATTTTACCCCTTCCCCAAATTCCCACCCCACTCCCTCGCCCTCCCTCCCTCTCAAGTTCAGTTTAGTGAGTGACCTTGATATACATTAGTGTCCCCTCCGCCCCCGTCCAACCCCCTCGGTTAAATCAACTTCTTTGCTTTCGAGGGTCTCTCCTTTTTCATCTGGAGACCCTCTTATGCCCCATCTTCTCCCTAGCATCCGCAAATTAGGGAGAACATAT
>PVLC010001975.1:0-36057 GCA_004027655.1 Graphiurus murinus
GCGGTACTGGGGATTGAACTCAGGGGCATTCTACCTCCGAGCTACGCCCCCAGCCCTATTTTTTATTCTTTATTTTGAAACCGAGTCTCACTAAGTTGCGGAGTGCCTCACTAGGTAGCTGAGGCTGGCCGCGAACTCGGATCCTCCGGTCTCAGCCTCCCGAATGCTGGGATTACAAGCGTGCGCCACCACGCCCGGCATTATTATTATTATTGAACTCAGGAGCGTTCTACCACTGAGCTACACCCCCAGCCCTATTTTATTTTTCATTTTGAAACAGGATCTCACTAAATTGCAGAGGTCTTCACTTAAGTTGCTGAGAGTCTTGTAATGTTGCTGAGGCTGTCCTTAAACCTGTAACTTTCCTATCTCAGCCTCCCAGATATGTGCCACCATGCCTGGTAACCCCCAGCCCTTTTTCTTTCTGTTTTTGAAACAGGGTCTCACCAAGTTGCTGAGAGCCTCCTCAAACTGCTGAAGCTAGCCTCAAACCTGTAATACTCCTGTCTCAACCTCTTAAGTACTGGGATTACAGGTATCTGCCACCATTCCTGGCTCTAGGACCCTTTTCCTACCTCACTTTTCAGGTTATTCATTTCTTCCCTGTGCTCCCACCATGCTTGGAACATACCTCTCCCTCTTTATGCTCTGAGCTCCTAGAGGAAAAGGAACTATTCATCTTTGTGCCCCTCATACTGAGCCTAATGCCTGGTTTAAGGTAGGTCTTGACAAATATTTGCCAAAAGAATGAGTGAATGACTTTATATTCATCTCCATGTCATCTTTTATGTATAATAATGACTCTTTGGGGGCTCTCTTTGGATCCCAGAGCTGGGAACTGGAAAACTGACAGTATTCTCCATTTCCAAAAAATGATAGGCCTGCTGAAACTGTGCTTATGTTTATGAAGGTCTCTCTTCCAGTTTGACATTTCCAGAGATCTACCATGGGTAAAGTCATATTTCCTGATATGTTATCTTATTGAGGATGGAAATTAGTCAGACTTCCCAAGGGGACAGCATAGGAGATGGCCCAGCACTTTACCAATAATTTCTGTCATGTGTCTATCCAGGAGCACAATCTTTTATTTTCCCTTTTGCCTCAACATATCAGAACATATCACAGATGCATATTCATCAGCCTGACAGGGCTACTGATGATGAATATGCATCTGTGACAAAGTACATCTGTCACCTTGCATTGCTTCTGGAACCAAGTACCTGCGAGTACTCAACAAACAGGTGCTACCTGGCTTGAACTTCAGCTCAATGTGCACTTAGGTTTTCTGCAGCTACCTAGTTGCCACATGTTGCTGTTCTAGGAAGCTATGTTACATGTCAATGCGCCTGCTGTTGGCGACAATCCCACTTGGAAGCATGATGATTTTGCTCAGAAGATAGATGTCTGTGCTTGAGTCTAAACTCTGCCATAACTTAGAAGACTAATTGATGGTGATGAAGAGCATCTAAGTTCCAAATCTGACTTTGATGCAATCTCTATTGTCTGAATTGAAGGTAGTAAAATATTTTTCCTTAGTTTCCTCACTCATAAAAGAGGTAATTATAAAAACCTCCTTATAAATTGTTGTAGGCATTTAATAAGATGATATTTGTGTGTGTGTGGCACCACTGGGGATTGAGCCCAGAGACATTAAACATGAAATTTTAGTTTTTTTGTTTTGTGGTACTGGGGATTGAACCCAGGGGCATTCTACCTCCAAGCTACACTCTCTGCCCTTATTTATTTCAGTACTGGGGATTGAACTCAGGGGCATTCTACCTCCGAGCTACACCCCCAGCCCTATTTTTTATTCTTTATTTTGAAACAGGGTCTCACTAAGTTGCGGAGTGCCTCACTAGGTAGCTGAGGCTGGCGGTGAACCCGGATCCTCTGGTCTCAGCCTCCCAAATGCTGGGATTACAAGCGTGCACCACTACGCCCGGCCTCTCTGCCCTTTTTAATTTTTATTATGTTTTAATTTAATTTAACTTAATTTTTTTTTTTTGTACTGGGGATTGAACCCAGGAGCATTCTACCTCCAAGCTATACCCCTAGACCAATTTTATTTATTTATTTTTTGTGGTACTGGGGATTGAACTCAGGGGCATTCTACCTCCGAGCTATGCCCCCAGCCCTATTTTTTTTATTCTTTATCTTGAAACAGTCTCACTAAGTTGTGGAAGGCCTCACTAAGTAGCTGAGGCTAGCTGCAAACCCGGATCCTCCAGTCTCAGCCTCCCAAATGCTGGGATTACAAGTGTGCGCCACCACACCCAGCTTCCAATTTTATAATCTTATTTGGAAACAGGGACTCACTAGATTGCTAAAAGCCTTGCTAAGTTGCCAATGCTGGCTTTGAACCTGTGATCCTCCTGTCTCAGCCTCCCAAGTACTGGGATTACAAGCATGTGCCATCACGCCTGGCTATTTAGTTTTATTTATAATTAATTATTTAAATAATGTTTTATGGTATTGAGGATTGAACCCCTCTGAGTTACACCCCTAGTCCTATTTATTTATTGTACTAGGGATTGAACCCAGGGGCATTGTACCTCTGAGCTACACTCCCAACTCCTGCCCCCTTTTTTTGAAACATGGTCTCGCCAGCTTCAAAAGAGTCTCACTACTTGCTGAGGCTGTCCTTGAACCTGTGATCCTCCTGTTTCTGCCTCCCAAGTACTAGGATTACAAGCATGTGCCCACCACTCCTGGCTTTACTTTTTATCTTGAAACAGGGTCTGAGTAAGTTGCAGAGGGCCTAAATTGCTGAGGCTGGCTTTGAACCTAGGCTACTCCTGTCTCAGCCTCCCAGGTACTGGGATTACAAGTGACAAGTGTGTGCCACCACTCTGGGCTCTATGTTTTCTTGTTTGTTTGTTTTTGTGGTACTAGGAATGGAACCTAGGGGTCTTCTACCTTCAGGCTACACCTCCAGCCCTATTTTATTTGGAAACAAGGTCTCCCTAAGTTGCTGAGGATGGCCTTGAACCTGCGATCCTCCTGTCTCAGCCTCCCAAGTACTGGGATTACAAGTGTGCGCCACCATGCCCAGCCATATACCACTCTTTGTGGGGACAGTCTGATACCCTGAAAAGCTAGGGCAGGATACAGACTGTGGGACATATGCTAGTGACATCACCAAGGAGCCAGGAGGTCCAGCAACAATCACTGACATGCCCTTACTCTTCCAAACTTGACAACTTCACCCATACTTGTACCTTGGGGAACACGGAGTTGTATAGACAAGTGAGATTGGCCTCTGTGCATTGTTTGCTGTAATTCTCATTTTACAGATGAAGAAGCTGAGTTAGGGAACTGGTGCAAGCCCATGCTACCAGAACCTCAACTTCAATCCAGGTCTCTTTGCAGTAAAGTGGGCAGGGCTATATCTATAAAATGGAAACTAGAGCATTTACAGAATACAGTTGTTCTAAGAATTAGGTGAGCTCAGGAACGTAACAGTGAAACAGAAGAGTAGTCTAAGGGAAGAAACCACCTTGTTTATGTTTGTATCCCCAGTGCCTAACACATTTTTGGTGACCAATATATTTTCAAAAAAAAAATCTATGGATGTGTAAATTAACAAATGGATGAATGACTAAAATGAGCTCTAGCACAGGTGCCTGGAACACAAGAATTATTGGAAATGTTTCTTTTCCCTTCCTCACTCTGGAAAGTGGAGGCCATATTTGCAGTCTCTAAGCCTGGCACTTGACAGGCTTTGATGAGTGTGTGCAGGTGGAATGACTGACTCTCAGAAGCTCTGAGCCTTTTTTTTTTTTTTTTGCGGTACTGGGGATTGAACTCAGGGGCATTCTACCTCCGAGCTACACCCCCAGGCCCTATTTTTTATTCTTTATTTTGAAACAGGGTCTCACTAAGTTGTGGAGTGCCTCGCTAGGTAGCTGAGGCTGGCCGTGAACCCGGATCCTCCAGTCTCAGCCTCCCAAATGCTGGAATTACAAGTGTGCGCCACCACGCCTGGCTGCTCTGAGCCTTTGAGGCCATGCAGAAATGCTTAACCTCAGCTGGGCATGGTGGCACATGCTTGTAATCCCAGCATTCGGGAGGCTGAGACTGGAGGATCCAGGTTCACGGCCAACCTCAGCTACCTAGTGAGGCACTCCGCAACTTAGTGAGTCTCGGTTTCAAAATAAAAGAATAAAAAAAAAAAAAATAGGGCTGGGGGTGTAGCTCGGAGGTAGAATGCCTCTGAGTTCAATCCCAGTACCGCAAAAAAAAAAAAAAAAAAAAAAAATGCTTAACCTCTTAGCCATAAACTGATGCTGATGCTCTGAGCTTCTGGGTGTGGTATGCTCCCTTGGCCAGGGCTTCCTTCCATGGGTAAGGGCCACTCGTCTTCCAAGCTGACCTAACCCAGACATTACCCAGACTCAGTGTCAGGCTAGCTGCATGCACCAGTGGAAGGAGTCGCACATCCTTCCTCTGCCCAGCCAGACTCAACTGCATTCCATTCCTCCACCCTGCCTTTCTTTCTGTGTCTTTTCAAGGCTTCAAATCTCAGACCCCTGTCCCTGATAAGTGAGTAAATGAGTGTCTAGAAGAATGCTTGGCACATAGTAGTTACTCAATAAATATTGGAATAAGTAAATGAATAAATGAAAACAGGACTGAAGGAAGAGACAGGCTGACTGATTCGGGTCTATTTATTGGCACAGGGTCCTACAGGGCCAAGACCACACCCTCCCCACCCTCTTCCCTGTAAAAATAAACTCTGTCCTTCCTCACCCTGCTCTATCTGCTTTCCTGCTTGGTCCAAGGAGAGTCAGGCACCCCCTAAGACTTGCACCCTGGAATTCAGAAACCAGCACTGCTACACATACTCGCTTTCCCTCTCAGCCAGGGAAATAGGCAGCAGGGAGGCTTCTAGAGGCCCTTGGATTTCTGCTAAGAGCCAAGCACAGTGGATCTGCCAGTGAGGCTGGACGCAGTACTGGGAGCAGCAGCAGCACAGGGGGCACAGGGTGGGGCTGAAGGGGGCCAAGCCCACTCCCATATGGGCACCAAGAGAGCCCAGGGAGAGGCCCAAGAGGCACAGCCGCAGGCTCTGTGGGTCAGAATGGGGCAGGCACAGCAGGCCTCTAGCGCCCAAACTGAGTGAACTTGGGGCCACAAGAGGCAGACTCCTTTCTGTGGGAACTGGTGCCTCTGCCCAGACCTCCTCCAGGCAGGGTGACACAGAAGGATGTCACAGTGAATGGTGGGGGCTCTGCTGGAGGCAAGGGCACCCCCAAAGCAGAGGCACGATGTGGTGGTGAAGGGCGGGGGGCTTATGTCACCTGTGGCATGGAGCTTTCATTTGCTTTCTCCTAATTCAGGAGCCCCCACAGGGCTTGGCAACAGTGGCCGTTCCCCCCAACCCCCAGGTCTACCACACCTCACACAGCTGCCCTGGGTTCATGGGGGACCCGACAGGGCAGCCGAAGTGCCGCAGGAAGTCACGGGAGTTGGAGAGAGTGCCCAGCACTCGGAAGCGGGCAGGGCTGTGGGGGTCGGTCACCAGCCCCTCGTGAGAGCTCTCTGGTGTGCGGACCGAGCACCACACCTGCGGGCCAGGACAGACACGGGGACATATGGTGTCTAGTGTGGAGCTGGGCCATAGCCTTGGCCACCGCAGAGCCATCTCAGGGGCATAAGCTACCACTGCCCCAGTCCCTCAGCTCAGGAGGCTTGGGACACTGGAGGGGACTCAGTCAGGATTCAGCGCCAAAGGAGGGGAGGGCACCCTCCTTCCCCAATTCCCTGGAGCCCTTCTAATGCTGCCCTGGACATGGGTGGCCCAGCATGGACATGGCTGGGGGAGAAGCAGAGCCCCTCAAGGCTGCCTGCTGTGGTGCAAAATAACTGAAGGAGGCCCTGCCTGAGTCCTCACTCTGCCACTTAACTTTATTCCTGAGCAGCCCTGACTGAACTACTTTGGGTCCCCAAGCTTTAATTTCCTCCTGCATACCTACCCCACAAGAATACAGAAAGGGTCAATGCCTGCTCCCACCCCTGCTTCCTCAAGTAGGCAGCGCTGCCCTCTGAGGCCTGCAAAATCCTACTCAAGGCTCCTTCCCTCCTCAGGTTGCTTTTGTGGCTCAGGGCATGAGGCCTTCCCAACCACCTCCCACACCTTAACTTTGCCTCCTTTCCCCAGCCCCTTTCCTACATGTCCCATTTCTTCTAATGGCATCCTCTGGAGAGGGGCACACCCCAGGCCTCCCAAGGGGGCAGTACCTGGGCAAATCCCACGAAGAAGAGCTGGTGGTTGGTGAGCCCCACGGCTGGCAGCTGCTGCTCCTCCCCATGCTTCCCGAGCCACGCTTTGTAAGCCTGGGGGACAACGGGCAGCAAGTCCCCCAGTGCCTGTCCACTTTCCCCAGGGCCCTTCTGCCCCAGGCCCGTAGGCCTCAGCCACTGGAGGCTCCCAGGCCACTCACATTATAGGCAGCCTTAAGGCCTCCATTGTCGGCAATGTTCTCCCCCAGCGTCTGGCGGCCGTTGAGCCTCTCCCCATTGACCTGGTACTGGTTGTACTGTTCTTCCATGCAGGCCGTATGGTTCCGGAAGGCTGCCAGTGACTCATTCTGCCACCAGGGCCGCAGGTTCCCTTCCTTGTCATACTCACGCCCTGAGGAGAACCTACCTTTGTATCCCACCAAGATGACAGCTCATCCCTTGGGGGCAGGAGAGCCCCTACTATTCGTGGTCCACAGACTCCAGGGCCCCTACGGCCTGCCTCCAACATCCCAAGGCCTTGCAGGAGCCCCTGGGAACTCTAGGCTAGAGAGGACAACTCCATAGGCCCTACCTTGGTCATCAAAGGCATGTGTCAACTCGTGGCCCATCACCACACCAATACCACCAAAGTTCAGAGCCCTGGTAGGTGAGGAATGCTGAGTAAGGACATGGTAGGGGCACTTCTGAATCCCCACTCCAGCTCTACTCCCAGCTCAGCTGCAGGCCAGGGCCCCAGCACCCACCCCTCCTGCCTAGAACTCACTTGGGGTGGTTGCGGGCATAGAAGGGGGCCTGCAGGATGCCAGCAGGGAAGACAATTTCATTCTTGGTTGGAAGGTAGTAGGCATTCACCGTCTGGGGGGTCATACTCCACCTAGGGTGTGGAGAAGGAGAGGCTGGGGCTCCCGATTCTCCGAATACCCTTCCAGCTCAGCAGCCTTGTCCTACTTTCTGCCAGGGCCTGATGCCACCCCCTTACCCCCACCCCTGAAAAGCTTCGCCAACCTCCCCTACTGTGCCCAGTGTCTGGGGCCTCCCATTCTCACTGGTCTCGGCTGGGGGGCTTTCGGAGCTGGTCAGCCATCACCTTAGCAGAAAAGTTGTACAAATTCAGCATGTTTTGGAAGAAAGAATCTTCAGAGACTTCATACTATGGGAATGGTGGAAGGTAGAAAGCCAGTGAGAACATGTTGGAGAAGATAAAAGTCCCAGTTTGGCTACAATTAGCACCTCTCTCAGGCTCAGTTTCCTCAACTGTAAAATGAGAGTAAAAGGCAGGGGAATGGAGCTTAGTGGTGGAGTGCTTACCCAGCATGCACAAGGCTCTGGGTTCCATACTCAGTACAGCAAAAAACAAAAAGTAAAACAAAAGGGGGAGCAAAATATCTAATAAATAATTGACAATATTTATTTAGTGGTACTGGGGATTGAACTCAGGGGCATTCTACCTCCAAACTACATCTCCACTTTGTTTTATTTTTTGTTTTGAAACAGGGTCTCACTAGGTTGCCGAGTCTCTCTACATTGCCGAGGCTAGTCTTGAACTTATGATCTTCCTGTCTCAACCTCCCAAGTTACGAGTGTGCACCACCACATCTGGCTCCAAGATTTAAAAAATACTTATTGCCAGATGTAGTGGCACATGCCTGTAATCCCACTATCTGGGAGGCTGAGGCAGGAGGATTATAAGTTTGAAGCCAGCCCAAACAACTTAGTGAGAGCCTGTCTCAAAATAAAAAAAATAAGTTGGGCGTGGTGGTGCACGCTTGTAATCCCAGTAGTTGGGAGGCTGAGACAGGATTCCAGGTTCGCAGCCAGCCTCAGCTACTTAGTGAGGCTCTCCGCAACTTAGTGAGATCCCATTTCAAAATAAAGAATAAGAGGCTGGGGATGTAGCTCAGAAGTAGAATGCCCCTGGGTTCAAACCCCAGTACTGCAAAAAATAAAAATAAAAAATAAAAGGGCTGGGTATGATGTAACTCAGTGGTAGAGTGCTTGTCTAGCATGTGCTAGACCCAGTACTGTAAAAAAAAAAAAAATGTACTATGCTTTAAAAAAAAAAACTGCCATCTTTCATTCACACAAGAACACTGTGAAGTAGGCACTAGCAGGACCCCCATTTTTCAGATGAAGAAACTTAGGCCCAAAGGGGTCTTGCCCAAGGTTACACAGTTAGAGGTAGAAATATGATTTGACTCAGGCTTGACTCCAAATCCCTGCTGGCTTGTTAACACTATATTTTACTGTCACTGGCTCACAGCCTGGCATAGAACCAACACTTAAGCAATACTGGTTGCCTGTATCAGCCTCTAAAGAACCAACAAGCACTGCCTTTGCTCCCAGTGCTTGAGCCTCAATAACTGAGGCTAGGGAATAGTGTCCTCCATGGGGCTGAAACCTAGTACTATGAGCACAGGTACTCACCCCATCATAAACATCGTCCAGCTCTTTAGGCTCCAGGATGAAGTCAGGGAAACCAATCATATCATAGATGGCATCTGCCTGAAGAGAACAGGGTAAGGGTTTCCTTCCCCAGCTCCCAGCCACCTCAAGATGGCGCCCCAACCCTAGCCAGGGCTCACTTTCTCCTTGGCTGCCTGCCGGGTCTTTTCATCCATCCAAACCAGCTGTCCCAGGGCCTCCTCAAAAGCAGACCGGATTTCGCTGATCATCCCCTCTGCCTGGGAGGGAGAGGCACAAGTCAGCCTCCTCCTGCACTCAACATATTCCTGCTCCCCCATGGAACCCGGAGCTCCTTCTCTGTCCCTGCAGGGGAGCCATGTAAACATCCAGGAAGGGTGAGAAGGAAGACCACTTATGAAGGTATTGGCACCACTTTTTTCCCCAATGAATTAACATTTATTCAATTGGTAATAAGTTAATTAAATTAATATTATAATTTAATATAGTACATGGGTTATATACAAATAGAAAATTTGGAAAATTGAAAAGAGTTAAAGAAAACAATTACTTTTTTTTTTTTCCCCCAGTACTGGGGATTGAACCCAGAGGCATTCTACCTCCAAGCTACACTCCCAGCCCTATTTTTTTATTTTTTTTAAATTTTTTATGTTTTTGCGGTTCTGGAGATTGAACCAAGGAGCATTCCACCTCCAAGCTACACTCCCAGCTCTATTTTTTATTCTTTATTTTATTTTTTTAATTTTTTTGTGGTACTGGGGATTGAACCCAGGGGCATTCTACCTCCTAGCTACACCCCCAGCCCTATTTTTTTTGTTGTTTTTTTTTGGGTTTTTTTTGCGGTACTGGGGATTGAACTCAGGGGCATTCTACTTCCGAGCTATACCCCCAGCCCTATTTTTTATTCTTTATTTTGAAACCGAGTCTCACTAAGTTGCAGAGTGCCTCACTAGGTAGCTGAGGCTGGCCGTGAACCTGGATCCTCTGGTCTCAGGCTCCTGAATGCTGGGATTGCAAGCGTGCGCCACCACGCCCAGCTCCCTAGTCCTATTTTAAATTCTTTATTTGGAAACAGACTCTTACTAAGGCTGAGGCTGACTGCAAACCCAGATCCTCTGTTCTCAGCCTCCCAAGTACTGGAATTACAAGCATGCACCACCATGCCCAGCTTTTCTTTTTATTTATTTATTTATTTAGTGGTACTGGGGATTGAACTCAGGGACATTCTACCTCTGAGCTACACCCCCGTCATCTCACTAAGTTGCAGAGATCCTCACTAAGTAGCTGAGGCTAGCCACGAACCCGGATCCTCCTGTCTCAGCCTCCCAAGTACTGGGATTACAAATGTGTGCCACCATGCCCGGCTTTTTTCTAAATTTTTGACACAATATCTCACTAAGTTGTTGAGGGTCTCACTAAGTTGTAAAGGCTAGCCTAGAATTTGTGATCCTCCTATTTTAGCCTCCCAAGTACTGGGATTACAAGCGTGGGCCACACCCAACTCTTTTACCTTATGTTTAGACACTTAAAACATTTTCTTTTTTTTTTTTTTTTTTTTTTTTGCGGTACTAGGGATTGAACTCAGGGGCATTCTACCTCCGGGCTACACCCCCAGCCCTATTTTTTATTCTTTATTTTGAAACTGGGTCTCACTAAGTTTCGGAGTGCCTCACTAGGTAACTGAGGCTGGCCGCGAACCCGGATCCTCCGGTCTCAGCCTCCCGAATGCTGGGATTACAAGTGCACACCACCACGCCCGGCTCCCGACACTTAAAACATTTTCATGTCCCCCTATTCTTTTTTTTTGTGTGTGGTACTAGGGGTTGAACTAGGAGCATTCTATTTCCGAGCTATACCCCCAGCCCTATTTTTTATTCTTTAGTTTGAAACAGGGTCTCACTAAGTTTCAGAGTGCCTCACTAGGTATTTGAGGCTGGCCTCGAACCCGGATCCTCTGGTCTCAGCCTCCTAAATGCTGGGATTACAAGCATGCGCCACCACGCACAGCTCATCTGCCCCTATTATAAACAGCACTGTTGTAAACATCCTTGTGGATGTTTTAAGTATATCCATCATTATCAGCTAATAAAAAATATCATTTTTTCTAGCCAGGTGTAGCGACACATATCTGTAATCCTAGTACTTGGGAAGCTGAGATAGGAGGTTCGCAGGTTCAAGACCAGTCTCAGCAACTTAGTGAGACCCTCGACCTAGTGAGACCTTGTTTCAACAAAACAAAGCAAAAAGCCAGGCATGGTGACACACGCTTATAATCCCAGTACTTGGGAGGCTAGACAGGAGGATCACAGGTTCACAGACAGCCTCCACTATTTAGTGAGGCCCTCCTCAACTTAGTGAGACCCTGTTTCAAAAATAAAGAACAAAAAATAGGGCTGGGAAGCTGGGTATGGTGGCGCACGCTTGTAATCCCAGAATTTAGGAGGCTGAGACCGGAGGATCCGGGTTCGCGGCCAGCCTAAGCTACCTAGTGAGGCCCTCTGCAACTTAGTGAGACCCTGTTTCAAAATAAAGAATAAAGCCGGGCGTGGTGGCGCATGCTTGTAATCCCAGCATTCGGGAGGCTGAGACCGGAGGATCCGGGTTCGCGGCCAGCCTCAGCTACTTAGTGAGGCACTCTGCAACTTAGTGAGACCCTGTTTCAAAATAAAGAATAAAAAATAGGACTGGGGGTATAGCTCGGAGGTAGAATACCCCTGAGTTCAATCCCCAGTACCACACACACACACACACAAAAAAAAAATAGGGCTGGGGGTGTAGCTAGGAGGTAGAATTCCCCTGGGTTCAATCCCCAATACCAAATATATATATATTTATGTAAATTATTTATGTATTATATATGTATTATTAAATATGTATTATTTATGTAAATTATATATATTTTTTATAATTATATAGGTAATATAAACTCATTATAAAAACTTTGGAAAAATATGGAAAACTTTAAAGAACCAAAGAAAAATAATCCTCATAATCCTACTGTCCAAAGTAACCACTGTTTGTTACACACATATGAACAATGAATTTTAAATAAAACAAAAGGTAGCGTCAGGCCTGGAGACTCACAATTTCCTTGCTTTGTCGGTCAAACGTGGCCTTCACAAAGAGGGAGCCCAGAGCAAAGCCAAGGGCATCATCTGTGTTGGAGATACAGGTCTGCCACCGCGGCGTGCAGGACTGTAAAGGGACAAAGAGCTGGGCCCACAGAGATAGCCCCATCCTCTAGTCTGTGGGCCTTTCTCTGTCTCTTGGGTTCACCCTTCTCAGCTCTGGGCAGCAGAGACCTGGGCTTGAGGTGCCATCTCTCCCTTAGTCTCCAGGGAAAATGAAGGGGAATATCTCAAATTCTGCTGACCCCAGTAGTGAAATTTAGTAGGCACATGTGTGCTACCCACTCTATTTTCAGCACTCTCCTGTGTTTCTCAGAGGCCCCACTGGAGTCTAGAAGTTTCTTTGCTCAGCTCCACAACTCAGGTTTATAACTAGTCAGTCCCCCATGCCATCATCCCAGCTTCCTCAACCTCCCTAACCCACATCCAAGTTATCACTAGTTTCTATTAACTCTACTTCATCATCTCTCCTGCCTACCCCATCGCCACTTTCCTGCCTTACAACACTGTCATCTCATGCCTGAAGTTGCCTTCTGAGTAGACATTCTGACTCTCTTCTCATCCCCTCCCCTGTCACTGTCCTCCATCATCCATTTAGAAGCCAGAAAGATCGTCTAAGACAACCCAACTATGTGACTGCTCTTGTGTAGTTACTTCATGGAGAAGGCTGACTTTTTTCTTTTTTCTTTTTGTGGTACTGGGGATTGAACCCAGGGGAATTCTACCTCCGAGCTACATCCCCAGTCCTATTTTTTAGTTTTATTTTGAAACAGGGTCTCTGTAGGTTGAGAGTCTCACTACTTGCTGAGCCTGTCCTTGAACCTGCAATCCTCCTGTCTCAGCCTCCCAAGTACTGGGATTACAGGCACGCCCTACCATGCCCAGCTAAGGAAGACTTTAGCATGACAGCCAGGTCCCTTCATAGATGCCCCACACTTACTCACTAAACTCAGCCTCTCTGTTGCCCTGTTCTCAAACTCCTTCTAGAACACATGCAACCCACCAAACTCCCTCCAGCTTCTGAGGACAAGCTGTTTCTTTTGCCTGGAATGCCCTTCTCTTTCTTTTTCTTTTCTTTTTTTTGCAGTACTGGGGATTGAACTCAGGGGCATTCTATCTCCGAGCTATACCCCCAGCATTGTTTTTTATTCTTTATTTTGAAACAGGGTCTCACTAAGTTGCGGAGTACCTCACTAAGTAGCTGAGGTTGGCCTCGAACCCAGATCCTCCGGTCTCAACCTCCCAAATGCTGGGATTTACAAGCATGCGCCACCACGCCCGGCCCTTCTCTGCTTTCATTTAATGAACTCATCTTCCAATGATATCTTCTCAGGGAAATCTTTCCTAATGTCTTTCACACTGTTCCCCAGGTAAAGTATGCTGTCTCCACATCTGTCCTATAGCACAAAGGTCTTTCACTCAGTAAACACTTAACACATGTCCACTCCTCCCTCTTAACAGGGCATCCTAAAATAAAGAATAGCATTTACTCGTCTGCCCCACCCTCATCATCAAAGCTGAGTGTCCAAATACACCATGCACAGGGTAGGTGCCTCACTTACATTAACTTGGTTAATCCTCATGACAACTCTGCAAGTTATTCCTGCTCTACAGACCAAAAAATGGAGAATCAGGGGTTGGGTGACATGCCCAAAGTCTCACAGATTCAAAAAATGGAGGAGTTGGGTGGGACTGGAAGCCAGGATGGCTCACTGCCAATTCCTGTGCTCCACACTGTGTACTTGTGCAGCAAGAGACAAACAGTACCTGATGCACTGTAAGTGTGCAGCCTCAGTTGGGAGGGGGGGTGTCAAAAGGTTGGGGCAGAGCTATAGAGCCCACCTTCTTGGTGCCATAGAGGGTCTCAAGCAGCTTTTCTTGTGCAGATTCAAAGCGTCGGTCCAAGCTGGAGGTTGTCTTCTGCACCAGGTTCCAGATCAGGTAATTGTTCAGGACGCTGCCATTCACACCAGAAAATAAAGAAATGGCTGGTGGAGTACATCCCCTTCCCCCAACCAGTCTCCAGGAACATGCAGGCAGTGGGAGTCCTGAGGGGCACATGTGGAAGCTGTTCTAGAGTCCCTCTCTCACTCTGGGATCACACACCTGCCTGTCTGTTGAAGTCAGCAGGGCACAAGATATGGGAATGGAGATCACCAATGGGCACCCTGAAGCCGTGGCCTGAAGGAAAAGCCTACAGACATTCTCAGTTGATGTTTAGAAAGTCCATGGCCTTATCAAAGCCACTCTGTGTGGTCATGCCTGTTCACTGTGCCCAGTCCCTGCCAGAGAACTCCACACAGCCCTGAGTCCCACCCTGTGAACCCCAGGCTCCCTCCCTCCCACCTTGGTTCTGTGCGGTTGATGAGCTCTGACACCTGCTGCAAATAATCAGTCCCATACACCACCACAGGCTCAGAGTCACTCAACTCCAGTGGTGACAGCAAGAAAGACAGGAACTCGAGCCAGTCCATGGAGGGTGCCAGAGCCTGAGAGCAAAAAAGTAAAGGAAAAAAAAAAAAAAAAAATCCTCAGGCTTCCTTGCCTGCCCACTTGGCTTCCAGCAGACCCCTCCCCCACTGATATGCTGTAGCCTGGGAGGCCTTCCCATTGTCATGGCAACAGCTTCTGGCAGCTTGGTGACTCCTTCCTGCAATAAACCCTTTCCCAGGCCTGAGCACTACTGTCTGGGAGCCCAACCACTTACTATTCAAGGAAATGTGTGATATTCAGCTGGGGCACAGACACTCAAATATTTTCAAAACAATTGATAAAATACCACTCCCCTGACATCTCCCACAAACCTGGTCTCTCTTCCAGGACTTCCCCTTCCCTAACCTCTCCATAATTCAACACTAAAAGGGCTGATGCCTGGTAGGGTAGGCGCCTCTGGGAAACACTCCCATATCCATACTAATTGTTGTGTGTATATCTCATCCAGGTTGTTATAAATTTCTAACACAATCTCTTCATGAATTCTCTAGGCAATCAGAAAGAGACAAAAGTAGTCCTGTGAGAAGTGGCTTAAAATGGCCCATATTTCTTTCCGGGATATAAATGGTGCAGCTAGAAAGCTCAGAAAAGCAAGGAAATAAAAGGACTGGCATACTGTGAAGATGGCATGAAGGGAAACTGGGTAGTCTGCACCAGGGCCTGGCCCCTCCCACATGCCTTTGGTCCCCTGCCTGCCCCACCTGCAGTTCTGAGATGCTCATCTTGTGATAGATCTTCTCCTCATCACGACGCTGGTCCTGGGGCACTGTGATATTGGCCAGTTGTGTCTCCAGCTCCAGCACCTGCCGCATCTGCTCCCGGGTGGAGGTCGGCTGCCCTCCCAGTAGCATCCCCAGCTCCTCCATGTAGTCCAAGTAGGCAGTGAGCACCTGTGAAGGCCCAAGTCACCTTCAGAGCCAGCAACAAGTTCAGCCTGATGTTGCAAGGGTCTGTTATGGCCCCTACCTCTGCCCACTATCTCTTCTGCTTGCTTCGGTGGCCATATGCCTTTACTCAACAGCTGACTGGAGCCTATTGGGAATCTGGCTCCCTGCAATCTCGAGACCCTTCTACCTCTCATCCTGCCAGGCCTCCAACTTGCTGCTTTCTCCATTCTCCCATGGTCTCCAAGGGAGAGAAAAGCATGGAAAAGAAGTATTTAGTGACCACTTGAATATACACGGATTATATGTAAAGCTAGGGGCTTTACATATAATTCATCTTCCCCCCACACTCCTACAGCAACCTCATAAGTGAAAATTAGTCCAATTTTACACAGAGAGAACAAGCTTGGGAAGGTGACACGACTTGACTCTTATTGCAAACTAGTACATAGCACAGTCAGAATGTGGCCTAAACCTTTGTCTTTCTATCATTCCTTCCCAAACACTCCCTGAGCATTCTTGGGCCCTCCTTTAGGTACCTGGTAACCAAGACATTGCCATTGTCCTCTAAATGGCAGAGAAGACATAAAAGATCTGGTTACACGGTGTCCTGTTCACAGGTGTCGGGCACCTGGGCCCAGCACGAACTCATGCTGCCTCATGCCCTGCAGGCTTTCCAGCTCCACAAGTGCAGGGCTGTTTGTTCTCCACTGTAACTGAAGGCTGTACCCAAATGTCTGCCACACAGTAGGTGTTTAAGTATTTGTTGAGAGAAGAGAGGAAAATGTGCAAACAGACCCTCAGCACTGCTCAGCACCTGTGGTCCTCCTCCCAGAGACCACACCCTGATCTTAACCTGAAGCCCCACTCTGGGCCTCTGGGCTCCTTTAATTGACAAAAACCATCTCTTCTATTTTACCTTTTTTTTTTTTTTTTTTTTGGTGCTAGGGATGCTAGGGATGGAACCCAGTGGGGATGCTCTACAGCTGAGCTACACTTCCCCCTCTCTTATTTTATTTATTTATTTATTTATTTTTTGCGGTACTGGGGATTGAACCCACGGGCATTCTACCTCCGAGCTATACCCCCAGCCCTATTTTTTATTCTTTATTTTGAAACCGAGTCTCACTAAGTTGCGGAGTGCCTCACTAGGTAGCTGAGGCTGGCCGTGAACCTGGATTCTCCGGTCTCAGCCTCCTAAATTCTGGGATTACAAGCGTGCGCCACCACGCCCGGCTCCCCCTCTCTTATTTTTTAGGACAGGGTTTCACACTAAGTTGCCCAGATTGGCCTTGAATTTGTGATCCTCCTGCCTCAGCCTCCAGCGAACTGGGATTACAGGCATGCACCTCCACTCCTGGTTCCTCATCTACTTTACTGAAAAGTTTTATTTTTAATTTTTCTTATTTTTTAATTTAAAATTTTTTGAACTGGCCATTGAACTTAGGGGCATTCTACCCTCAGCCCTATTTTTTTTAAATTATTTATTTATTGGTACTGGGGATTGAACCTAGGGGCATTCAACCTCCAAGCTACATCCCCAGCCCTATTTTTTATTCTTTACTTTGAAACGATGTGGTCCTCTCCTGTATTCTCAAGAGTCTCTCCTCATCATTCAGGTTGATGCCAAAATCACACATCTGTTCACATCATTTTGGAGTTTCCCTTTCCATTTCTTTTGGGATAAATCCCAAACTTGATCCACAATGTTTATATATAAAATGTGTATACATACCTGTCCAGAAGGGTGTGCCCACTCTCCCCTCCTGTTCCCTCTCTTCTTGAGTATGTCAATGGGCCATCTGCCATTCTATGTCAGGAGCCTCTGCCCTCATTGCTCCCTCCCTCTGCAGAACCTCCCCAGCTGTGGCCTACCCTCACCCCAGCACTAGCAGTTATGGGCTTGCTGGCAACCCCAACAGCTGCAAACAAGACATCTGTAACCCACTTTTATGTCTTCTCTGCCACTTAGACTACAATGGCAATGTCTTGGTCACCAGAGGCTTAGAGGAGGGTCTAGCCCAGGAATGATCAGGAAGTGTTTGGGAAGGAATGTCAGAAGGACAAAGGACCTGCCAGATTGTCCACAGCAGTCCCCTTTGCTGATACTCTTTCTCCCTCTACCCTTAAAACACAAGGCTTCCTTCCCATCGCTAGTCTTTCCCTTTCTCTTACCTCTCCCAAGCCTTTGCCTATGTTTCAAAGGAGATGACCTTCCACCTCTGGCTCCTTTCCCCTCTTCGTGACCCCACTGTGTTTTCATAGCTGCCTGCTAGCCTCTCATAGAGAAGGTGACCAGGTCCCTCAAACTCACACATTCAAAACAAGAGGCTCCCACACCCTGAATGTCTGCTGCATGCAGGAGCATAAGCTTGCAGTTCCACACTCCCAGCCTCATATGAGCTGGAGGCTATGGTTCTCCTTTTAAAGATGAGGAAGTCGGGTGTGGTGGCACACGCTTGTAATCCCAGCATTTGGGAGGCTGAGACCGGAGGATCCAGGTTCTTGGCCTGCCTCAGCTACCTAGTGAGGCACTCCATAACTTAGTGAGACCCTGTTTCAAAGTAAAGAATAAAAAATAGAGCTGGGCGTGGTGGTGCACGCTTGTAATCCCAGCATTCGGGAGGCTGAGACCGGAGGATCCGGGTTCGAGGCCAGCCTCAGCTACCTAGTGAGGCACTCTGCTAATTAGTGAGACTCGGTTTCAAAATAAAGAATAAAAAATAGGGCTGGGGGTATAGCTCGGAGGTAGAATGCCCCTGAGTTCAATCCCCAGTACCGCAAAGAAAAAAAAAAAATAGGGCTGGTAGTATAGCTCAGAGGTAGAATGCCCCTGGGTTCAATCCCCAGTACCGAAAAATAAATAAATAAATAAATAAATAAATAAATAAATAAATAAATAAATACGAGGAAGCCGGGCATGGTGGTACACGCTTATAATGCCAGCATTTGGGACGCTGAGACCAGAGGATCCGGGTTCGTGGCCAGCCTCAGCTACCTAGTGAGGCCCTCCACAACTTAGTGAGACCCTGTTTCAAAATAAAGAATAAAAAATAGGGCTGGGGATATAGCTCGGAGGCAGAATGCCCCTGGGTTCAATCCCCAGTACCGCAAAAAATTAAAAATAAATAAATAAATATGAGGAACTAGCCTCAGGGAGATCAATAGATCAATCAGCTCGCATCTAGTAGCACAGAGGAAGCTGAAACCCATGTCTGATTCCCAAGTCTCTCCTTGTCCTGTGACATCACATGGTCTCCTCTTCCTCAACATACACTAAATGGTTCTTCCTGATTCCCTAAGGATCCCTCCATTCCACCATCACTCATTCTTACATCTTCAGTCACCTTTACCTCTTCTAAAATCTAGCCATTAGCAACTCATGATTCTCTCTTGATTATGTCTCTTGCAACCTGGGCTTCCTAACATTCCTTCTGCTGCTGCCTCACTTGGGCCTTACTAACTTGGCCTGGTATACTACAGAGACTCCTAACTCACCTCCAGGCTCCCTCCCTTGCACTCCTTCTCAAGTCCCAGTACAGCTCACTGCCTCCCTCCCTCCCTTAGCAAGGCATTCAACATTTCCTCCATAAAGAGTCCCTGACCATCTTTCTAGCACCACATCTTGCCAAACTGGTCTGCTTCTCGTCGTGGTCCAAACACACCTAGGCTTTCCTCTTCAACACTCTTTTTTTTTGTGGTACTGGGGGTTGAACTCAGGGGCATTCTACCTCTGAGCTATACCCCCAGCCCTATTTTTTATTCTTTATTTTGAAACCGAGTCTAAGTTGCGGAGTGCCTCACTAGGTAGCTGAGGCTGTCTGTGAACCCGGATCCTCTGGTCTCAGCTTCCCAAATGCTGGGATTACAAGCGTGCACCACCACACCCGGCTTTTATTCTTTATTTTTCAAACATGGTCTCACTAAGTTGCAGAGGGCCTCACTAAATTGCTGAGGTTGGCCACAAACCTGCAATCCTCCTGTCTCAGTTTCCCAAGTACTGGGATTACAAGCGTGCACCACCACGCCTGGCTCAGAGGTCCTCTTCTGAGCCTTGTTCTTGACTATCTAGGTCCATAAACAACAGTGAAAGCTGCCAGGTATGGTGGTGCACACCTGTAATTCCAGTACTTGGGAGGCTGAGACAGGAGGATTGTGAGTTCAAGACCAGCCTTAGCAACTTAACAAGACTCTCAGCAACCTAGAGAGACCCTGTCTCAAGATAAAAAATGAAAAGGGCTGGGGGTGTAGCTCAGAGGTAGAATGCCTCTGGTTCAATCCCCAGTACCAAAACAACACACAGTATACACACACACACACACACACACACACACACACACACACACACACTGAAGCTTTCTGTGATAGTGGCTCCAAAATTTACATCTCATAATTTTCCTCAATGCACCTGGCACAGAGAAGATGCCTATAAAATATTTTCCTCGAAGAAAAGAAGGAAGGAAGGGCAGTCGGGCTCACTAGATGGTAGGATGGGTTCACGTTTCCCACTCTGACACTGAGCAAAGAGAAAAGTATTTGAGGACCAGCCCAGCTCAGCAAGAGGTGGGGCATGGACATTCTGAGGGTACTCCTTACTTTCTCATTGGCGGTCCTGTTCAAGTAGTAATCTCGAGAAGGCAGAAAGAGCCCAGACTGGTCCACCTGCAATAGCAAGGAAAGAAGGTGAGTCCCCCTTCCCTCCTGGGACCCGGACTCCTGTGTAGGACAGAGGAGTCTGGGCTTAGGAAAGGGCCCAGGAGTCCTTCCCCACCCTTCCCAGCCCAGCACCTGGATGATGTTGCTGTTGGAACTCTTAGAGTCGGCACTGACATAGACGGTGAAGAATGGGGTGGCCCTGTAGGTCCCTGCCACTGCCTTTAGCACCTCCATGAAGTTGTCCTGGTCCCAGGGCCCCGTAATGTTCCAACCACCGATCTGAGTAGAGATCATATGTGGAGCCTCTGACACAGGGCCCCCCATAGCTTTCGTGGGTCACATCCTCTCCCAAGGCTCTCCCTGTCCACAGCCCATCCAGAGGCCCTGCCTTGTCAATGAGGTCCCGTAGTGGCTGGGCTCCCAGCTTCTCAATGTGCTCCACCTGTAGGCAGGACAGGTAAAAGCTCTGCGTCTTCCGCTCAGCTTCACTGCTGGAGTTGAAAGTGGTGTTCTCTGTGGGCAAAACACAGAGTCCAGGTGGCAATTAGGTTAACTGCTGGCCCTTGCTCGTCCCTCTCCTTGCCCCAGTCAATGAGCAGTCCTCCTAATGTGGATCCAAGAAGACTGTGTGTGTCCTCTCCCCTGTTCATGGAGACCCTCAAAGATATCTAAGCACTACAGGGTCCTGGTGCCTACCACCCCCCAACAGTGCAAGGACGAACCCTCATAGGTCTGCCCCCTTCCAATCCATCTCCCTTTCTCAGGAACCCCTGCTCTCTGCCTGCTCTCCCTCAAGAGTATACACAAAGCAATCCATCCCCCTTGTTACCTTTATTGAGTACCTACTAAGTACCAGGTCCTCCCTGCGCAGGACATGAAGCATGCACTTGTCACTGTACCTCCCTGACAGCCACCACCACCACCACCACCACTCACCAAGCAGGTGCTTCAGTATGGCCTGGTTCTGATCCCAGAGACTGTTGAAGGTATTCCAGCGAGAACGCCCATCAGGGAGGGGGTTCCTCCGAATCCACCCTCCGCAGGAGAATTGGTAAAAGTCCTCACAGGGGCTCACCCTGCGGTCCAGGGACTCCAGGATTTTTCCAGCCACTCGAATGCAGGCCTCTGTGAGGCAGGTGCTACGGGATGGGTCTGTGGCAGGGAACATGGCCAGAGGAGGGTAGAAGACTGTCAGTTAATCTGGGAGAGACAAACCCTTTGGAAAGTCTATGACGGCCAGAAGGTTGGAAAGGCTGGCTCCAAACAGAGAAAATTTTAGAGGCTCTTCCGCCTCCAGAGCCCCCAGAATTATGAGGGGTGGTGACAGGTGTGAGGCCCACCTACCTTTGTGGTACTGCAACCCCAGGGCCACAAGGCAGCCCAGAAGCAGTGCAGCCAGCAGTAAAGAGACACTTGCCAAAACCAGCTCCAGCTGGGTGTGTGAGCCTAAGAGTTGTCTTGTCCTTTTTCGGAATCCCACCTGGGGAACACAGTGGGACAAAGAGCTATTAAACTGCAGGGGACAGTTTAGATTATAGAAGTATCCCCAGAGGGTGAAGGCACAGGCAGTTTCCAGAGCCAGGGAGCAAAGACACTAATGGGTTTAACTTTGGGCCCAGGAGCAATGAGACAGGCGAAGTTGAGCCCTGAGCCTGTTTTGTGCAACGTCATGGCTTAGAATCTCCTCACCATAGTCCTAGCGCAGAGGCCAGAGATGGAGCAGAGATAGGAGCAGGCGACCCTCCAGAACAGCCCCGAGCTCCCGGGTGTGCCAGGCATCATGCCACGGCTGGGGCCTGGTGAGAAAGGGGGAACCCCCTTGCCCACCTCCACGGTGTCCGGGGAGGCCCCGCCCTCTACGGGGGTCTCCGGCGCGTCGTCATCCCGAAGCGTGGCCCGTTTGTACTCCACCATCTGCCAGACAGTCCCAGGCGGCAACCGAGGTCAGGCGGAGAGAGATGATGCCCGCGGCCCTGCCCAGCGGACCCCTTCCCGCCTGCCGTGCTCCCAGGCCTGGGGTACGCTCTCACATCATCCCCAAACCCCAAACGCGCAGCCCCATCTCCCAGAGCCCGAGCCCCCGCCCGACTCCACCCGTTCCCTCGCCGCCAACCTTTCCGCCTCGTCCCTCCTCCACCCGGGTCCTCTTCCCTGGAGTCGGGGAAGGGAGCCACTCACGTTGCCGCCGCCGCCCAGCTCCTGAAGCGCGACGTTCATGGTGAATCGGGCCGGGCAGCACCTTAGGGCTCCCGGAGGCTGACCCTCTCCCGGGCCGCGGCCCCGGCCCCCGGCCCGGCCCTGCCACCGTGCGCCATCACGGCCGCCGCGGCAGCCCCTCGCTCGGCCGCCGCTGCCCCGCCGGCCCGAGTCCCCCCTCCCCCGCGGCGCCGCGCCCGGGGGTGGGAGCCAGGGGGAGGGGCGAAGCACGCCCGGCTGCTCCCCGCCAGCCGCCCGGCAACCCGCGCCCGGACCGCGATCGCCGCCAGCCGCGCTGGAGACCCCCTCGCACCCCTCCGCTCTTCATAGTCAGACCCCTATCTCAGGAGCGCCCTCCTGCCAGCCATAATTTACTTTCCCTAGACCCAAGCCCAATCCCTGCTAATATTCTATTGCCCAATTCTCCAAATTTTAGGCCTTCTCCAACCCCTTTAAAGACCTTAGAGAAATCATGTCCTCCGGAGGAACATCCGCTAGTCGTTCGCACAGCCCTTCCTCAACAAGTACAGAGCACACAGGCAGCCCACCCCCATGCAGGTGTCCACAGGATATATACACAAGAGAGCATACGACCGAAGGACACGAGCAGGTGCAGAGCCCAGCACACGGTCCACACACACAGTCCCAATGCACACACACTGTATACTCAGAAAGATACCTGCACGAAGCACCCAGAGCCAAAGCACACTGCTGCTGGGTACACACACCACAGGAATACACCAAGCTCAGGGACAGCACACACTACACACACAGCCCACACCGACTCCACTCTTACAAGTTGCTTTAAGACTGCACTTCTACTCTCCAAGATAATTGCTGTCATCCTATCATCTCATGAAGGGAGGGTTACAGATGGTGACAAATTGGCAGGGAAAAAAACAGCCATGCACAGATATTTAAAGAAAAGACGTGCTAACACTTCTAACTTTGGGAAAGCAAATGGTTTTATTTGGGAGGTTTACAAGGAAAAAAAAAATAACACCAAGCAATATTTAACTGAAATGTAATAGTGTGGCATCCATACATCTGCCATCTGCCTTCCATATTGTCATTCCTTAATCAGGCCTGGTGTTGTTGCAGTCTGCTTCGCTGAAGAGTGCCTAGTGTTTTTTTTTTTTTTTTTACAATTAGGGAAGAGAGGCGGGGAGAGAGAAGAGAGGTGAGAGGAGAGGAGGACTCCTTCTCCTCTCTCCCACCCCCCTCCACCAAGAGAGTACAAGAATTTGACCCCAGAAGGCTTGAAGTGGTGGCGAATACATAATCCATTTCCTGACTACCACTTCAGTTCTCAGACATCTTGCTGCAAGTGGTTCCAGCATGGAATATTCTTGAGGCTGAGAGAGGGTGGATGATGAATGGATTAGCCTGAGAAGTGTTAGATTGCTTTCTTAGTCATTTTTCCACCCCCAAACTTCATGTTCTCAAACAGGAGACAGTACTGTGTAACAGGTTGAAAGATTCTGGATTCAGATTTAGTTTCCCCATCCTTAAAATGGAAATAAGAATAGAACCTACTTCAAGGAGTGGTTCTGGTCTGGATCCCAGTGACTTGGGAGGCTGAGGCAGGAAGATAGCAAGTTTGAGGCCAGCCTTGGCAACTTAATGAAACTCTGTCTCAAAATAAAAAAAATAAATAAATAAAAAGGGCTGGAGATGTAGCTCAGTGCTAGAGTGCCGCTGGGTTTCATTCACACACAGACACGATTCTGAGAATTAAAGACTGTTTATAAAGTGCTTTGGACAGTGCCTGGCACATACAGAGTACTTGTGTTGTTATTATCATCGTCATTATTATTATTATTATCATTATTTTGTGGTACTGGGGGTTGAACCCAGAGGCATGCTACCTTCTAGCTACACCCCCAGCCCGATTTTATTTCTTTTTTTTTTTTTTTTTTTGCTGTACTGGGGATTGAACTAAGGGGGATTGAACCCTGAGCTACATCCCCAGTCCTATTTTTATTCTTTATTTTGAAACAGGTTCTCACTAAGTTGCGGAGGGCCTCACTAAGTAGCTGAGGCTGGCCTCGAACCCGGATCTTCCGGTCTCAGCCTCCCAAGTACTGGGATTACAAGCGTGTGCCACCACATCTGGCTCCGATTTTATTTCTTATTTGGAAACAAGGTCTTGCTAGGTTGATGTGAGTCTCATTCCTTACTGAGACTAACCTCGAACATTCAGATCCTCCTGTCTCTGCCTCCCAAGTACAGGGATTACAGGCATGCGCCACCAAGCCCAGTGGCGTGCTATTATTTTTATTTTATTTTCATTATTATCATTCAAACCCTATAGCTAGAAATGGGAATTTAAGGCTGAAAGAAAAGCAGAGCACAGGGTCACACACCTGTAATCTCAGTACTTGGGAAGGCAAGATAGGAGACTCACAGGTTTGAGGCCAACCTCATCAATTTAGCAAGACCCTCAGCAACTTAGTGAGACCCTGTTTCAGAACAAAAAGGGCTGGGGGTGTAGCTCAGAGGTGAAACGCTCCTGGGTTCAGTCCCTATTACAATAAAATAAAATAAAAGGCTGGAAGAAGCTTGTTCTGTTTCCTAGATGGTAGAGGAGGCAGATGGGTTAACTTAGGTTAGTCCTAAATTCCCTGAGCAAGGAGCTTTCACTTTTAGCCAAACTGGAGTTTGAAGCAACAAGGCTTTGGGAAATTTACTTTTGACAATCTCTGGCATCATTCATGTTCACTCTGATGACAGCGTGGCATCACAGCACTCCCCCTCCAAGGCAGGATGAGAGAAAACCTGGCAGCAGTCAGTCCTTCCCCAGAGAAAATTCCACTATGACATGGCCATGTGAGTGTAACCAAAGGTACCACATAGGAATCTCCTGGCATTGGGATCATTAGAATTAGTCCCAAGGCTAACAGCAGAAATAGCAAGTTTATACAGCACGTTTCTATGTGTCAGACACTGTTCTGGTGCTTGACATCAATGGACTCATTTATTCTTTTTTTTTTTTTTTTTTTTTTTTTTTTTTTTTTTTTTTTTTTTTTTTTTTTCTGTACTAGGGATTGAACTCAGGGGCATTCTACCTCCGAGCTATACCCCCAGCCCTATTTTTTTTTTTTATTCTTTATTTTGAAACCAGGTCTCACTAAGTTGCGGAGTGCCTCACTAGGTAGCTGAGGCTGGCCGCGCACCCGGATCCTCCGGTCTCAGCCTCCCGAATGCTGGGATTACAAGCGTGCGCCACCACGCCTGGCTTCTCATTTATTCTTATATTTATGAAGCCATTCCACAGATGAGGAAACTAAGGCATACAGAGGTTAAAAGCCACACAGCTAGTAAGTAGGAGAGCTGGGATTCAAACCCAGGGTGTCTGGCTCCTTCCTGGAAAGCAGTTTGGCAATATAAATCAAAAGGAGGCTATACTCCTCCCCAACATTCATGTCTAGTCTTTCGGTACTTCCCCTCTAGGAAGTATAAGTAGAAAGACACCACTTGTCACACCAGGCAGTCTTGGACTGAAATATGGACTCCATTCCTTATCAGCTGTTATTTCTATTAAGTAACTTGAAAGTTCTGATCCTAGCCAGGTGTGGTGGAGCACGCCTGTGATCCTAATATTTGGAAGGCTGAGAAAGGAGGATCGCAGGTTTGAGGACAATCTCAGCAAGTAGTGAGACTCTCATCAACCCAAATAAGAAATAAAATCAGGAGCCAGGCGTGACGGCGCATGCTTGTAATCCCAACATTTGGGAGTCTGAGACTGGAGGATCCGGGTTCACGGCCAGCCTCAGCTACCTAGTGAAGCATTCCGCAACTTAGTGAGACCCTATTTCAAAATAAAGAATAAAAAATAAGGCTGGGGATATAGCTCGGAGGTAGAATGCCCCTGAGTTCAATCCCCAGTACCGCAAAAAAAGAAATAAAATCAGGCTGGGATGTAGCGCAAGAGTAGAATGCCTCTGGGTTCAGTCCCCGGACCACAAAAAAAAAAAAAAAAGGAAAGTTCTGCACCTTGTTTTTCTCATATGTTAAATGGGAACAATCATCCACGTATGAGTCTGGTGTCTATATTTACAGTATCCTCAGATTCACAAGACAGACCTAAATGGTCTTTTTTTCTTTCTCTCTCTTTTTTCCTTCGTTTCTTTCCCCTCCCTCCCTCCCTCCCTCCCTCCCTCCCTCCCTCTCTCTCTCTCTCTCTCTCTCTCTCTCTCTTTCTTTCTTTCTTTCTGTGTGTGGTACTGAGGATTGAACCAGGAGGGGCATTCTACCCCTGAGCTACATCCCCAGCCTTACTTTTAGTCTTTATTTTGAATCAGGGTCTCACTAAGTTGCAGAGGGCCTCACAAAGTAGCTGAGGCTGGCTGTGAACCTGTGACCCACCTGTCTCAGCCTCCCAAGTACTGTGATTACAAGCATGTGCCACCATGCCTGGCTTGACTCCATTTTTTATTTTGAAACAGAATCTCACTAAGTTGCTGAAGGCCTTACTAAATTGCTGAGGCTGGCTTTGAACCTGCAATCCTCCTGTCTCAGCCTTCCAAGTTCTAGAATTATAGCCATGTGTTACCACACTGGGCTGATATTCTCTTTTTATACCTCTTTCATGACCCAAATGATTTATTAGGCCCATAACTTCTGACTACATATTAAATATCCTATTATGAGAGGTTTGGAGGTAGTTTTTTTGTGTGTGTGTGGTACTGGGGATTGAACCCAGGGGCATTCTACCTCAGGGTTACACACCCAGCCCTATTTTTTTTTTTTTTTCCGCACTGGGGATTGAACTCAGGGCCATTCTACCTCTGAGCTACACCCCAGCCCTATTTTTTATTCTTTATTTTGAAATAGGGTCTCACTAAGTTGCACAGTGCCTCACTAGGTAGCTGAGGCTGGCCGCAAACCCAGATCCTCCTGTCTCAGCCTCCCAAATGCTGGGATTACAAGCGTGCGCCACTACGCCCAGCTTCCCAGCCCTATTTTTTATTCTTTATTTTAAAACAGAGTCTCACTAGTTGCAGAGGGCCTCACTAAGTGGCTGAGGCTGGCAGTGAGCCTGTGATCTTCTGGTCTTAGCCTCCCAAGTATTGGGATTACAAGCATACACCACCATGCCTGGCTGGAGGTAGTTTTATTCTATAATTCTATTATTCTTCCTCTCTATTTATCACTTTTGACTCTGTTTTTCTCTTATTCTCCTATTTTTTCTCTTTTCTTCTCTTTATTTGCTACATGGGTATTTTTATTTCTTTCTTTCCCTAAATTGTGAATTGAGAACGAATGGACAATTTGTGTGTGTGTGTGTGTGTGTGTGTGTGTGTGTGTGTGTGTTATTAGAGATTAAACCCAGGAGAACTCTACCTCTGAGTCTTATTTTATTTTATTTTTTTGTAGTACTGGAGATTGAACCCAGGGGCATTCTGCCTCTGAGCTACACTCCCGCCTCTATTTTATTTTGAAAAAGGTTCTCACTAAGTTGTAGAGGGCCTCACTAAGTTATTGAGGCTGTCAATGAATCTGGGATCCTCAATCCTCCTATCTCCACCTCCCAAGTACTAGGATTATAGCCATGCACCACCATGCCTGGCTGACAATTCACTCTTAAATTTACAAGCACATATCTGGGCATGGTGGTGCACACTTGTAATCCCAGTGCTTAGGAGGCTGAGACAGGAGGATCGCAGGTTTGTGGCCAGCCTCAGCTACTTAGTGAGGCCCTTCTTTGCAACTTAGTGAGACTCTGTTTCAAAATAAAGAATAAAACATAGGGCTGGGTGTGTAGCTTAGAGGTAGAATGCCCCTGGGTTCAATTCCTAGTACCACACCACACACACACACACACACACACACACACACACACACACACACACAAATTTACAAGCACAATGTAGTCCTGATGATTACAAGCAACATCAATGTTCAGCATTGACAAAGGTGGAGAATATGGGCACTCTCATGGTTTATAAATTGATGCAACTTGTGTGTGTGTGTGTGTGTGTGTGTTCCTGAGGACTGAACCCATGGGTAGTCTACCACTGAGCTATACCCCCAGTCCTATTTTATGTCTTCTTTGGAAACAGGATTGATGAGAGTCTCACTACTTGATGAGGATGTCAGCCTGCCAAGTGCTGAGATTACAAGCGTGTACCACCATGCCTGGCCATATTTTATTTTTTTAATTTTGGAACAGGGTCTCATTAGATTGATAAAAGTCTCACTACTTGCTGAGGCCATCCTCAAACCTGTGATCTTCCCAAGTACTGGGATTACAGGCATGCATTACCACTCCTGGCTGACACAACATTTTTAGAAATATGAATCAAAAGGCAGAAACGTGTGCACACTGACCCAGAAGACCTGCTTCTAGGAAATTTCTGTTTCAGGAAACAATCATTATCCAAACAATGTTTTTACCCATTAGCTTTTGCTCTGTAACAAGCCCAAATTTAGTGGATTCAAATAATAAAAATTTATTATTTTTCGTGTTCTATGGGTTGACTGGGTGTTTCTTCAGGACTGCACCAGCTCAGCAGGAGCTAGATGGTCTACGATCACCTAGATTGGCCTCATTTACCTGTTTGGGCTTCAACCAGGGTATCTGAACCCTGTCTCCATGTAGTTTCTGCTCTACCAGTAAGCTAGCCATGACTTCTTCCTATAGTGGTCTCGGGATTCTCAACAACCAAAAAGGGGGTATACTCTGATACATAAACATCTTTCAAGTCTTGGCTTCATCACATTTGCTAATATCTCCATTGGTCAAAGCAAGTCACATATTCTAGCCCAGATTCAGAGATGGAGAAATAGACTCTACTTCTTGATGGGAGGAGCTCCAATATACCATAGCCATTTTTTTTTTCCTGCTTAGAAAAAGCTAGCAAGTATTTATTATTTAAAAATACGGAGCCGGGCATGGTGGCGCACGCTTGTAATCCCAGCATTCGGGAGGCTGAGACTGGAGGATCCGAGTTCGCGGCCAGCCTCAGCTACCTAGTGAGGCACTCCGCAACTTAGTGAGACCCAGGTTCAAAATAAAGAATAAAAAGTAGGGCTGGGGGTATAGCTCAGAGGTAGAACGCCCCTGAGTTTAATCCCCAGTACTGCAAAAAAAAATAAATAAATAAAAAATAAAAATATGGAATGCTTCACAAAATTGCATGTCATCCTAGCACAGGGGCCATGCTAATCTTCTGTGTATCGTTCCAATTTTAGTGTATGTGCTGCCGAAATGAGCACCATAGCCATTTTTTAAACAATATTCATTTATCACAGCACTATTTATAATACAAAAAAATTGGGGGGCTGGAGGGAGTTCAATGTCCAAGAGAAGAGGGCTTGTTGAAGAGAGCTTGTCCAATACCCATATAATGGGATACATGGAAAATTTACAAATGATACAAGAGGAATTAATGCTTATGGGGAAATCTTCTCATCTAGAGTTAGGTGGGAGAGAAAAAGGGTTATAAAATCTCATTTTGAGGAAGCAAAAAAGAAATAAGTTAATAAATAAAATCATGGGTTAAAAGAATTGGAAGGATATGTTAATATGACTATCTAATGATGATATTTTTAAGCTCTTTTAGTTTTTCTGTAAAATAACTAACATTGTATGCATTTTACATGTTAATTTTTAATTCTTGCTATGACCTATGACCCAAAAAGATATATTCTACCTACCAATATAATTTTTTTTGTGGTACTGGGGATGAAACCCAGGAGCATTCTAACTCCGAGCTACACCTCCAGACCTATTTTTTAATCTTTATTTAGAAACAGGGTCTCACTAAGTTGTGGAGAGATAAGTAGCTGAGGCTGGTCAGGAATCTGTGATTCTCCTGTCTCAGTCTCCTAAGTACTGGGATTACAAGCATGTGCCACCATGCCCGGCTCACTTTCCCTATCTTACAGATATTTACATACCTGCTATATGAAAGCTATGTAACTCTCTCAAAACCATACAGCAGGTAGAAATCAGAGCTTTGATTTGAATCTAGACTCTATTTTCTTTTTTTTTTGCGGTACTGGGGATTGAACTCAGGGGCATTCTACCTCCAAGCTACACCCCCAGCCCTATATTTTATTCTTTATTTTGAAACAGGGTCTCACTAGGTTGCTGAGGCTGGCCACGAACTCGGATCCTCTGGTCTCAGCCTCCCAAATGCTGGGATTACAAGCGTGCACCACCCTCCGGGCCTCTATTTTCTTTATTAAACTGGAGATTAAACTCAGAGGCAGTCTATCTCCAAGCTATATTCCTAGCCTTATTTTCCTTTTTGTTTTGAAACACAGTCTCACTAGGTTGCTGAGAATCTTCCTAAGTTGCTGAGGGTGGTCACGAACCTGTGATCCTCCTATCTCAGCCTCCCAAGTACTGCCACCACACCCAGCATAAACTCCATGTTCTTTACTACACTCTTTGCTTTTCAAAGTTAACTGATTTTTCTGGGCTAGACTATAATGTTTGGTAAATGGACTATATCATTTGCTGCAAACCTTTCTTTTCTTTTTTCTTTCAAGTACTGGTGATTGCACCCAGGGGCATTCTACTTCCAAGCTATATCCCCAGCCTTACTTACTTTATTTATTTATTTTATTTTTATTTTTTTGTGAACCCAGGGGCATTCTACCTCCAAGCTACACCTCCCAGTCCTATTTTTCTTTGTTATTGCAGTACTGGGGATTGAACCTAGGGGCATTCTATCTTCGAGCTACACCCCCAGTCCTATTTTTTGTTCTTTATTTTGAAACGAGTCTCACTATGTTGCAGAGAGCCTCACTAAGTAGCTGAGGCTGGCCTCGAACCTGGATCCTCTGGTCTTAGTCTCCCAAGTACTGGAATTACAAACGTGCACCACCACATCCGGCCAGCTTCCCTAGTCCTATTTTTTTTTTTTTTTTTTTTTTGCGGTACTAGGGATTGAATTCAGGGGCATTTTTACCTCCGAGCTATACCCCCAGCCCTATTTTTTATTCTTTATTTTGAAACAGGGTCTCGCTAAGTTGCAGAGGGCCTCACTAGGTAGCTGAGGCTGGCCATGAACCCAGATCCTCTGGTCTCAGCCTCCCAAGTACTGGGATTACAAGCGTGCACCACCACGTCCAGCTATCAGCATCTTTTAAATAGAATAAGTCCTGGAAATACCTTCATGGTATAGGCTTCCTCTGAGTAGACAAAGTAGGGACAAAGGGCCCCCAGAGAGAGTTTCAGGAAGGAGAAACATGGCCATGAGGCATGACAGTAAAAAGATTACCCAAGAATATTTGTAACAGCCTGTCTAACGTGTTTCCTAGGGCTGCTGTAACAAAGTGGGTGGCTAGAAACAACAAAAATATTCTTTAACAGTTCTGGAGGCTGTAGAAGTCCAAAATCAAGGTGTTGGGAAGGCTCTAGGGAAGAAACCTTCCGTGCCTCCTCCAGTCCTAGTGGCTCCTAGCAATCCTTGGCTTGGAGTACACAACTCTTTATTTCTGCCTCCTTCATGTGGCCTTATTCCCTATGTGTGTGTCTCTGTCCTCTTTTTATAAAGACACTAGAATTGGGTTTGGGGCCACCCTAACCCAGCGTGGCCTCATCTTGATTTAATTATTTATATCTGGAAAGACTTTATTTCCCAATAATATGGCTCTGTGGTGACAGGGTGGACATGAACTGGGGTGTTTGTAGTACTGGGGATTCAACCCACTACACAAGTCTGCAGTTTCCATTTGAATAAAAATACTGTTAGCTGGGTGTGGTGGTGCACACCTATAATCCCAGTACTTGAGAGGCTGAGACAGAAGATTGCAGGTTTTGAGACTTGGTTTCAAAATAAAGAATAGCCGGGTGTGGTGGCGCATGCTTGTAATCCCAGCATTTGGGAGGCTGAGACTGGAGAATCTGGGTTCTCGGCCAGCCTCAGCTACCTAGTGAGGCACTCCACAACTTAGTGAGACCCTGTTTCAAAATAAAGAATAAAAAATAGGGCTGGGGGTATAGCTTGGAGGTAGAATGCCCCTGAGTTCAATCCCCAGTACCGTAAAAAAAAAAAAAGGAGACTGCAGGTTTGAAGCCAGTCTCAGCAAAGTTGTGAGGCCCTCCAAAATTTAGTGAGACCCTGTTTCAAATAAAATAAAATAAAATAGGGGGTAGGGGTGTAACTCAGAGGTAGAATGTTTCTGGTTTCAATCCCCAGTACCACCAAAAAAAAAAAAAAAATGCTGTTAAGCCAGGCGTGGTGGCACATACTTGTAATCCTAATACTTGGGAGGCTGAGACAGGAGGATTGCAGGTTCAAAGACAGCCTCAGCAAGTAATGAGAGTCCACTCTTGTCAACCTAATGAGACCCTGTTTAAAAATAAAAATAAAATAGGGCTGGGGGTATAGCTTGAAGGTAGAATGTCCTTGGGTTCAATCCCCAGTTCCACAAATAAATAAATGGATAAACAAATAAAAAATTAAAAAAAATCTGTTACTATTCAATTGCCAAAATGCATATTATTTTCTTTAAACATATGGAGTGAATACACTAGGTTTTGAGGAACATTCAGTTGAGAAGCCCAATGGTCTATCAGACAACTCTAATTTTTACTTTATTTTAGCTGTGAAGATAAATTTTCCTCTGACGAGCAACACATCAGAATGTTTTTTTCTGCATGTGTGGTGTTGGGGATTGAACTAAGAGGCATCTACCTCTGAGCTACACTCTCAGCCCTATTTTATTTTATTTATTATTATTATTATTATTATTATTATTATTATTATTATTTTGCGGTATTAGGGATTGAACTCAGGGGCATTCTACCTCAAGCTATACCCCCAGCCTTATTTTTTATTCTTTATTTTGAAACAGGGTCTCACTAAGTTGCGGAGTGCTTCACTAGGTAGCTGAGGGTGGCCATGAACCCAGATCCTCCAGGTCAGCCTCTCAAATGCTGGGATTACGAGTATGTGCCACGATGCCCGGCTCCTATTTTATTTTTCATTTGGAAACAGGGTCTCACTAAGTTGCTGAGGCTGGCCTTGAGCCTGCAATCTTCCTGTCTCAGCCTCCTAAGTACTGGGATTACAGGAATGAGCCACCACGCCTGGCTAACACATCAGAATTTGTGTGTGTGTGGGGGGAGGGTATGGTGAATGGAACCCAGGAGCATTTTACCTCTGAGCTATATCCATAGCCCTATTTTTAATTCTTTATTTTGAAACAGTGTCTCACTAAGTTGTAGAGGGCCTCACTAAGTAGTTGAGGCTGGCTGAAAACCTGTGATCCTCCTGTCTCTGTCTCCCAAGTACTGGGATTATTATTATTATTATTGTTATTATTATTATTATTATTATTTTTTTTTTTTTGCAGTACTAGGGATTGAACTCAGGGGCATTCTACCTCCGAGCTACACCCCAGCCCTATTTTTTATTCTTTATTTTGAAACCGAGTCTCACTAAGTTTCGGAGTGCCTCACTAGGTAGCTGAGGCTGGCCGAGAACCCGGATCCTCCGGTCTCAGCCTCCCGAATGCTGGGATTACAAGCGTGCGCCACCACGCCTGGCTAAGTACTGGGATTATAAGTATGCACAACCATGCCTGGCCACATCAGAATTTTAAATAGAGGGCCAAAATTTAAAGAATTCCCTCTGTGCTCGGTTCAATCTTCAGCACCATGGGGAGAGGGGAGAAAGAATTAACCATATATATATATATATATATATATATATATATATATATATATTTTTTTTTTTTTTTTTTTTTTTTTTTTTTTTTTTTTTTTTTTCTGTACTGGGGATTGAACTCAAGGGCATTCTACCTCCAAGCTACACTCCTAGCCCTATCTTTTTATTCCTTATTTTGAAACAGGGCCTCACTAAGTACCTGAAGCTGGCCATGAACCCGGATCCTCTGGTCTCAGCTTCCCAAGTACTGGGATTACAAGCATGCTGCCCCCAGATTTTTTATAATATAGTTATAGCTTATTTATATACAGTGTTGCATTATCTTTGCAATTTTACACTTAGGTCTTTTGCTTTAACCATGATCCAGTATGCATAGGAAGGACAGGAATGAGATGAAGGAACTAACCAAATTAATCCTTGCTTATATCGCTTTTTTTTATAGGACATTTTTATTTATTTATTTATTTATTTATTTATTTATTTATTTATTTATTTATTTATTTTGCGGTACTGGGGGTTGAACTCAGGGGCATTCTACCTCCGAGATATACCCTCAGCCCTATTTTTTATTCTTTATTTTGAAACCGAGTCTCACTAAGTTGCGGAGTGCCTCACTAGGTAGCTGAGGCTGGCTGCGAACCCGGATCCTCCGGTCTCAGCCTCCCAAATGCTAGGATTACAAGTGTGCGCCACCAC
This sequence comes from Graphiurus murinus, assembly GCA_004027655.1. Taxonomy (NCBI): domain Eukaryota; kingdom Metazoa; phylum Chordata; class Mammalia; order Rodentia; family Gliridae; genus Graphiurus; species Graphiurus murinus. The sequence goes on from PVLC010001975.1 coordinate 34,348, forward strand.
GCCGGGCTAATTTATTTATTTTTAATTGGTGCATTGTAATCATACATCTTTGTTAGGTACAAGCTGGTAAAGACATACATGCACACATTTCTTATTTAACCCTTCCCCAATTCTCACCCCACTCCCTCGCCCTCCCTCCTTCTCAAGTTCAGTTTAGTGATTGACTTTGATGTGTTCCTGAAAGTATATCATGTGCACTAGGGTGCCCTCCTTCCCCCATCATCTTCTGTTAAGTCAAATTCTTTGCTCACCTAAGGATTCTCCTTCTTCATCTGGAGTTCCTCTTATGTCCCATTTTCTGCTTATATTGTTAATCCTCCAATTTCTCTCACTCTAGAGAGAGAAAAGAGAATTGCTTTAGTTCCCCAAACAGTGCTGTCATCTCAGCTTTGACAAGAGCCCTCAGTGTCCCTTCTTTAGTGCTTTAGGAGAGGGGCTACTCATTATCTCCAGAGACAACATACTTCACTTCAGGACAGTTTCATTTAACCTACAAAATTGTCATGTCTATGCTACAGACTGGACCATTTCATCTCTATGCTATAGACTAGAGAGGTATGTGTGTGATGCAAACACATGGGGAAAAGACCAAGGATATACGCAAAGGTGTTTGTGATTTTCCTTATTTTCTAAAATTATACAAATATAAATGAATTATTATTATTATTATTATTATTTTGGCATTGAGGGTTGAATCCAGGGGCATTCTACCTCTGAACTACACCCTCAGCCTCTTTCACCCCCCCCCCTTTTAAACAGTCTTGATAAATTGCTGAGGCTGGCCTGGATTACAGGTGCGCGCCTCTACACCTAGCTACAAATGAATTTTTTTTTTTTTTTTTTTAAAGAATGATTGCAGGGCCTTATTTCAAGGTCACACAGAAAGTGACAGGCTGAAGATTGGAACTCATGGCTGGGCAATTCCCAATGTGCGTGGGGGGGAGTTGGGGGGGTGTTTCTGGACTCTCTCAGTAACCCTGAGCTCCCCCCTTCTTGTCCTTCCAGGTATCAGGGCCCTTCTCACTCCAGGATCGCCATCCAGGTTGGCTCCAGCCCTCATTCGTGAGACATTCATGCACAGAGCAAAAGAGGGCTTAATGGGAATGGGTCCCCAGGCCTGCTGCCTTGAGCAAGGCTGACACTAAGGCATCTTGTGGAATCTCCTTCCCACCGCACAGGTCCCCATCCAGTTCCCTGTTGCGTTTACCGCGCTGTCCCTGGGACTAACACTTGAGAAGGTGTCGGAAGAACAAGATCCAACACCAGGCAGTCTCGCTACCTGTGTGATTTGGCCAGAATAATGGGAGAAGGGGCCTCTGCCTCGGGTGTGGACTGAATGTAGGGGGCGATTATTATCCTTATCAGTGCTGTCGTCACTGTCGATGAATGTGAAACGCCCCCCCCCCCCCGCCAGTGATTGCGCCAGAGCTCTGGCGCACTAGCGAGCAGGTGACGCTGGCGCTGACGGCCAGCAGGGGCGGGGGGCGGGGATGGGGGTGGCTGGAGGTGAGGAGAAGAGGGCTTGTTCCGGTCAGTGCCGCCAGAACTAGCCCGCGGCGCCCCGAAACCAGGGCGGGGGGCGCCCTCCCTCCCTCGGGACACACACTAGAGCGCGCCGCGTCCTCAGGCGCTCCGGGCTTCCCCGCGTCATCCGCAGCCCGGGCGCCCCCCCACGACGCTGCCATTCATTCCTCCTACACTGCAAGCGCG